>JALMQS010000828.1:5283815-5548156 GCA_024734495.1 Forficula auricularia | reverse complement strand
TCTTAAGAAATGTATTAGTTATTGTTTAATGTTGGTTTAGTTTGTTATAACAATGGTAAGAAGAGTTTATTAATTATAATTAAATATGTATGTAAACTTTCCAGTATCCCGTATAGTCCAATGTATAAGAGTCTGAAAACTTCATCTTTGGAATTTAATATCTCCGGAACTATATTGTTCATAAATTTCGTTTTGCCATGTATGCAGAAGTATTTAAATAATAATCTATCTAAATTTCTAAAAAATCCTAAGAAAACCCATATGGTGAAACAACTACCTTAAAATAGATAAAAAACGGGTTTATGAAGAACAGGAGGGCAACTTAAGGCCGCTGCATACGAGGCTTGTTTTAATAATTTTTTGTCTGCTTGCTGCTAGCAGATGGCTTTCCAGGACCAAGCCGGAAAATAGAACATGTACTATCTTTTAATTCAAGCAAGCTAGCCAGAAAGACAGCCACCAGTGACGTCATTTCGATCCCGACAGGCCTCCAAATTGCAAACAGAGACCTCCCATCCCAAAAGGTAGAGGAAAAAGCCTCGTGTGCAGCGGCCTCTAGTCAATGACCACTGTGATGAAGTTCCTACAAGTGAATTAATTAACACCTGAACGACTATCAAAATTTATTGGGATGGTTGAAACCTTGTCATTGTATTTCAAACGATAAACAATGCAATTTTTGTAAAGAAATGTGAATAGATAGGCCAAAGAGAAATATGCAGACATCGATATTGTAATTTTTAGAGAATAAAAAAATGAAATACGAAAAACATGCATTTTTTAAATTTACTTGAAAATCATAAGATGATGTCATCTATTATATCCGATGGAATGGAATATTTTTAATTATATGTCAGAGGGGTTGTTTTTCACCCCCTCGGGAATCGAACCCGAGTGCCAGTAACAGCAATCCGGGCCACCTGGCTCACCTGCGGGATACGAACCTCTCTGACATATGCAAACGCGTAAAATATTTTACTCAAAGATTGTTTTCTTAATTTGTAAAATTTCGCGATATAGTGATTCTAAATTTAAACATATAGCCATGCCATATAATTTAAATAAAGGGTGTTGAGTGTTTCGAATTTTGAAGAAATTCAAAATTCGAAGGGCAATGGAATGACTTTTCCTAATTTAATATGAAAGATATTAATTTGCCGATGGTAATAGATTCAAATTTACTTGAAAATCATAAGATGATGTCATCTATTATATCCGATGGAATGGAATATTTTTAATTATATGTCAGAGGGGTTGTTTTTCACCCCCTCGGGAATCGAACCCGAGTGCCAGTAACAGCAATCCGGGCCACCTGGCTCACCTGCGGGATACGAACCTCTCTGACATATGCAAACGCGTAAAATATTTTACTCAAAGATTGTTTTCTTAATTTGTAAAATTTCGCGATATAGTGATTCTAAATTTAAACATATAGCCATGCCATATAATTTAAATAAAGGGTGTTGAGTGTTTCGAATTTTGAAGAAATTCAAAATTCGAAGGGCAATGGAATGACTTTTCCTAATTTAATATGAAAGATATTAATTTGCCGATGGTAATAGATTCAAATTTACTTGAAAATCATAAGATGATGTCATCTATTATATCCGATGGAATGGAATATTTTTAATTATATGTCAGAGGGGTTGTTTTTCACCCCTCGGGAATCGAACCCGAGTGCCAGTAACAGCACCCGGGCACTCGGGTTCGATTCCGAGGGGGTGAAAAACAACCCCTCTGACATATAATTAAAAATATTCCATTCCATCGGATATAATAGATGACATCATCTTATGATTTTCAAGTAAATTTGAATCTATTACCATCGGCAAATTAATATCTTTCATTTTTTAAATTATTTCTATGAGACATTTGAATTTATTAATTGGCATATTGCCAATTTTATTTTTGGAAGCAATTAGTAATCTTTTGTATGTATTTAGTTGCTCAATTAGTCCGGTTTTAACAGTCCAGGATATTGGCGGAACTGGATTATCCGGTCACTGTGAGGAATTGCAGTATTATGATTCGTTAAATTGTTTCCCTTATATTATCATTAATGAGTATAGCAGTGGTAGCCAAAGCGGAATGTAATTTTACATTTTATATATTATTTATTCCTCCTATTAAATATTTAAAGTTAAGAACAAAAAGGATCCCTAATAAAATACCTAATATATAATTAATTTATAGAATCAAAAGAAACAGAGCAAATATAAATGAAACAATTATCGTGGATGGTCAGTTTGGCGGCCCTTGGAGTATAGAGTCTTAAGACTGGTTTGAAGTAATCAACAGCTTACATTTAACCCTATCCCATGGTATCTCTGCTCTCATTTCTCTCTAAGTCCTAAACCCGCTTTCATTATCTGGGAAAAATAGTGAATACTCTTATCTAGCTTTTCTTTCCCAATTTACTTTCTAAAATATCACTTAGCAATCCCCCGTGTCTTAGCTCTTCTTCAAATTCTTTCTGTGTTCGGTTTTCTTTAATTCTATCAAGAACTTTTTCTTTTGTAATTCTATTATTCCATTTAATCTTTAAAATTATTCTGTAGCACCACATTTCGAAAGCTTGCAGTCTTTCCTTTCATAGCACTCCTTCAAATATATATTCTTTTTGTCTTCAATTCTAAGTTTTTAGTGCATAAAAAAATTTATTTTGGTAATTTTTACTGCATATATTTGCATATTTCAACGAATTCTGAATATTACTTGATATTTCAACCTTTTTAACTGCATATTTTATGGCATATTTTGGCAGTTTTTATTGCATAAAAATCCGGTCTCTAATTATAACCTACTTATCCCCCTGTCACATTTTGTCACAAATCTGAGATGCCCCCCTCCCCCTTTACTGTGTGACGATATTTATGAACGGCCCTATACTTCTATGTGTCTTCCCTAAATCTTTCTATTTTCTAAGCTGATTGTGGAGAAGAATAATAGTTTTTGTTCAATTATAAGTAACCTTAATAAATTCTAACCATCATTAACATTTCATCAAATTGAAAAAATAATAATAAATAATAATATGTATATATATATATTGTTAAAATAAATAAATAAATAAAATATACCGAATTTAAATGTGATCGTTTAACTGCTCCTGTATTTAAGAATGCAGAATCAGGGAAATCTGAAAAATAAAATATACAATTTTTTTAGATTTATTAAGTTTAGAATGGTTGAATTGGATATTAGAATTCTTTAATAAAAAAGTCATTTCATACTAGAAAATATATTTATTAATAAATAATTAACAAACAAATATATTATGAATAATAGTTTTCGATCACTTAAGTAGTTGTTGCGCCAAATGCGTTTTTTATTAGGATTTTTTTGAAATTTAGACAGATTATTATTTAAATACTTCTGCATCGATTAGTGGCAAAACGAAATTTATGAACAATATAGTTCAGGAGATATTAAATTTCAAAAATAGGGGTTTTCCGACTCTTATACATTGCACTATACGGATCGGAAAATTTACATACATATTTAATTATAATTAAGAAACCCTTCTTACCATTTTTATAAAAAACTAAACCAACATTAAACAATAACCAATACATATTTTAAGACAATTTTGATTCATAGTTACAACACAGTTTCTGAGATAATAATGAATAAATAATTAAAAATGTATAAAAAAAATTTACACTAAAAACAGTTTGGCAACAGCGCATTTATTTAACCAGCGAAAGATGTATAAAGCGCCAATGGGCTAGATTTTTTAAAATTATAATTTTCATAATGTGTAACGTAGGCGTTGATTACATGTGTTAAAAAATAACAAAACAATTTTTATAGAAATATTTTAACTTTTAAAATGTATTTTAATATAAAAAATATTCAATCTCTTACAATGGTGCCAAATTTGTCAAACGAGCACGGGATTGGCTAGAATTGGTACATAAACAGCAAAAAGTTTTGGGCTTATGAACTATGAATCCTTATTGTCTGTTCCATATACTCTAGCACTAACTTTTTGCTAGTATTGTCGCGAAACAACTACCTTAGGGCCAGTTGTATCTCGGTTAAAAGAGTTTACCAACCGACGCAAGGACCAGTTGTATGTCGGTTGGTACACTCTTTTTAACCGTTGGCTCAGGGTAAATGGCTGGGATGGACAATCAGATGAAAGTCTGCCTGTCATCTGATTGGCCATCCCAGCTTTACCCTGTGCCAACGGTTAAAAAGAGTTTACCAACCGACATACAACTGGTCCTTAATCTGCCATGGTTATCAAGTAAGAGACACCATTGAAGCAGCTAGGGACAATTCCAAGAAGGTATCTTCTTCTTGATAACGAGCAAAAATGAAGTGATCGAAACGCCTATTATTCCTAATGTTATTTGTTATTGATTTATTAATCAAATGTATTTTATAGTGGAAAATTTCGTTTTTATCAAAAAGTTGTAATAAAATATAAATTTTATTTAAAAATTAAAATGTAAAATTAGATTAAATTGTATTATAATATATTTAACTAGCTAATTCAAAATTCATGATTCATAAACAGGAAATAAATCCTATATATTTATTAAATCAAGTTGGTAGTGAAACTTGGGTCCACTTCGAGTTGTATCATTACTTTAAGAGGTAAGTGAATGAACGTCGAGCATTCACCAAGTGGGGTAGTTAATCTCTATCGCGAAGGACACCTTTAATCGACAGTTTTTCTGATTCCAGTTAGGAACATTTTAAAATCAATTTGGATCTAGTTTTGAAATTATTTTAAGAATCTTCGAGGTGTTGTACCCAAAAGTAGGCCTGTTAAGGGGCCCATACACTGTCAAACAAATTGCGCAACAGCCTGTGTTGCGCAATTGTTTGACAGTGTATGGCAGTGTTTTTGATCCGTTGCCCAAATGTTTGACAAATTTCAAAAATGTTTGAAATCTTTTGCACAACGGGAGCGTTTGTGCAACGCGTTGTGTTGTGTATGGGCGAGTTGCGCAATATTTCCATGGGTATGATTATGAATGATGCGTTGTGAATCGCTTTGTTGCGCAATTTCTCTGGCAATGTATGGGCCCCGGCAAACGATGCGCAACGCAACGTTGCACATCGCTTTTGTTACGCAATTTGTTTGATAGTGTATGGGCCCCTTTAGGGATATAATTCATTTTGAAAATATTTAATTATAAGAAAAAAGAGATGAAATATACCTCTCGAATCCATCCTTGATGGCAAAATGGAAGATTCAATCCGGGCTCTTTTTATTGGAGAGATTTCATGTATATCATTTTCAATGCTGAAAATAGAAAATATAATTATGAATGATAGTTAATCAAAGCTAAAAGTTTTAATAACTAAACTACAAGAATATACATTTATTTTAAAATTTTATTCAACGTAATTTCATCTTCAAAACAATCTGTCTCATTGTCATTTTTAAAATATTTATTTGTTATATTTGCTTAAAATTCCTTTTTTAAAGACAACTATTTATTTTTCAAATTTATTAAAATTTCCATTAAGAGAGAATTTTTCCCGAAACGTTTGGAATTGTAATAAACGGGTTTTTTTATAAGAGATTTGTAGGTATCTATTTATTCACAGAATATTAAAATTTCATAAGTTTATCACATAGAAAATTATAATTGTATAATATATACCGAGTGAGTTTTTTATCTTGAGACAGTCTTATAACTCAAAAACAGTGCATTATATGGAAAAAAGTTTCAAAGAAAAGTTTGTTTATATCGAGGGGGAAACTAAACTGCGCTATTGTTTGTCGATGTAGAACAAGCTTTCGAGGGTTTTTCAATGTCAAGTTCTGTTTTTTAAATGGAACCCTATATTTTTCTATACTTCTACTTAATCTACAAAAAAAACTGAACAACTTTCATAAGAACTACTTTTTTATACGACATCAAATAAACAAAATACATGAATCAATTAGATCTCAAAAAATCTTAATAATTATTTTTAACAATTATTTAACTTAATTATCAAATGATAATGATTAAATAATTAATTATTAAATAAATAATCATTAAATCGAAAAGTCACTACAATTAAAATAAGTCTTTATAATGATATTAAAACTTCGTTATACTTAGATTTAAGAGATTATTTTCTACTTAATAGAACTATTTAAAATTCTTGAGTTTAAAAAAGTTTATTTCTCAGTGTCAATTCAGTAGATAGTTATATTGTATTACCATAATAAAAACGCAGCAGAATTAAAATGGTCTTAATTTATGTGGTGAATGTGGAAGCAATGTTAGGGCCAGTTGTATGTCGGTTGAGTAAACCCTTTTTAAACGTTGACAAAGGGTAAAACCTTGGCCAATCAGATGAAAGTGCCTGTCGGCCCAGCGGGCACAAGGTGAATTTTAAGGTTTTACCCTTTTCTCAACGTTTAAAAAGGGTTTTTACCATCCGACATACAGCTGGCCCTTATAGGGGCTCCCATTGAAATGGATGCTGAGCGTTTTCCAGATAAGTACACGCCCTCACAAGCTTAATTTTGAAACACATTGTGTTTTAAAATCAGTTTAAAAAAAAAATGAGGAGAGTGGAACTGGAGCTACATCCAGAAGACTTGCGTTGCACTCTGTAATGTCTCAGAACAGTGTCAAAAAATTATTAAATTATTAGTTATTGTGTAAATGACTTATATAATTAATTATTTAATCATTATTATTTGATAATTAAATTAATTAATTGTTAAAATAATTAATCAGTAGAGATTGTGGTGTTGGTGCAAGGTGAAACATCTTTAATAAAAGATAAGAGTAAATAGATATTTTATTTAATATGGATTTACTATGAGTTAGATACTAGGTCACTTTATTTCACATTAAAATTAAAAAAATTAAAAGATATAAAATTTTTTTTCTTTTTCAATATATATATTGAAAAAGAAAAAAATTTTATATCTTTTAATTTTTTAATTTTAATGTGAAATAAGTGACCCAGTATCCTTAACTCATAGTAAATCCATATTAAATAAAATATCTATTTACTCTTATCTTTGTTAAAACAATTATTAAGAATTTTTGAGATCTAATTGATTCATGTATTTTGTTTATTTGATAGTATAAAAAAGTAGTTCTTGTAAAAGTTGTTCGGTTTTCTGTGCGGATCAAGCAACAGAAAAACTCTTTCAGGTTCTATTTGGAAACGAGAACTTGACATTGCAAATGCCCTTGAAAGCTTGTTCCACGTCGAGAAACTATTAGCGTAGTTTGGTCTTCCACCTGACATAAACAAACTTATATTTGGTACTTTTTTCATATAATGCACTGTTTTTGAGTTATAAGACTGCGCTCAAGGCAAAACCCACCCGCTACATATATATATATAAATAAATATTTGGCTTTCATCAAGCAAAGCGACAGTTCCCTTTCTTTGATTTATTCTTTAATGTGCTATTCAGAGTATAGTTTTGAAAGCCTTGTCAACCTCTTGTCTATTAAACGATACGACTCAAATTTCAAATTCCTTGACAAAATAACATTTAAGAATTTGAGAAAATATATATACTTATATTGAAAGTTTATAATAGGAAAATAAGGATAAGTTTTTATGAAAGACTTTTATTTATCTTTGCCAACTTCTTCAGGGCTTCAAATACTCATGTCACACATTCATCTAAATTTTCTTGTTATTTTCGTTACCATTGAAGACCATCAGAAACACAAATTTCAAAAAATATTTGGCACATTCACATAAACAATTTTTCTTTCTTTTCTTTTTATACTAACAATTACATTAGATATAAAACAGAAATAACATATATAGAATGAGGCAACATTGTTTTAAAACCAGAATAATAGAATATTCTTACTTTATCCAAAGACTACGGAACCCATGGTCTCAATTAAAGTCACAAATTGTAGTATTCATTTAGGTTGAATTTTAACACCTGACGGTTTTGCCAAAAATTACATGGGGTCTCGTCCAGAGGCCAAAAAGGCGATTTTTTCATTTAGTGGGTGCGGATGGATAGATGGATGGTATCGTTTTTTTCGTCGACGATTTTTTCCACCGTACAACCGATTGAAATGAAATTGAAAACCTACCATTAGTTTAACAAAATGAAGCGCTGATTAGTTTTTGGTACATATCAGCCCACAAACATTAGTACTTTATTTCAGTACTTTTTTAGTTTTTTCTAAATATTTTGAAAATGACTTAACCAATTTTGATGAAATTTAATATTGTAATTAAGTAAGTAACTTGAGGATCACAAAAAAGGTCATATAAAGTTTTTTTGTAAAATTATATTTTAAAGCAGCTGTGCCCAACCTACGTCCCGAGAAGAGGCTCAATCCGGCCCCCGAGCGAGTTGACACTAAATATGTATTTTTTGTAAAATATCTAAAAAAATTATAAATCATATTATCGTTTTCCAAAAGAAAAAATTACCAATATGATGCAATTACTCAGCAAAAATTTCGAAGATAGATTTACAGATTTTCACCGGATTAAAAATGAAATACGCTTGTTTGAAAATCCTTTTTCAGTGGACGTTTCTACGGCGCCAGATGATTTACAACTAGAATTAATAGAATTACAATGCCAAACGCCATTACAAGATCTTTTTCGCGAGAAATCTTTACCAGATTTTTATGCAGCGTTAGACTCTTATCCTAATTTGAGGAAATTTGGAATGAAAATGACGACGGCGTTTGCAAGTACATATATTTGTGAACAAACATTTTCTACTTTAAAAAGAGCTAAACCAGCGTCTCGCGCTCGGCTTTCAGATGATCACCTTCATTCCATATTAAGGAGAAACGTTACCCAACTTGAACCAAATATTCAAAAATTAGTTTCTGAAAAGCAACATCAGACTTCACATTAATAAATCGTGACTACAGATTTTGTCTTTTTTTTAATCTTAACACAAATTTATGATTTCGTTTAATTCAGGTGTCAGCAATCTTTTTAAATGTATTCAAATTACAAGTTGATTAAAAAACAACTAGATATCTTAATAATATCCTAATAAAAAGGATTGTATATTTTAGCCGCACCATTAATTTACAAACATAATATTTTCATGAAAAAATGAATCAACAAAAAAATATTCATGAATTCATTGAAAATGTTGCGTTTTTTAATTAAAGGTGCCGCTAAGATATACAATTATAAAGAATCGGGCCCGCGAGATCCTATGTCATGTTGAATCCGGCCCGCAGACTTTTGTTGGGCACCACTGGTTTAAAGTACTTTACTCTCCTAGAATAAGATAGTACATTGGATAAAGTTTAGCAACGATCCGTTGCAGTTTATTTTTCCTTTTAATCCTTATATTAAGAATCTCAAATTTTTTAAAACGTTGGCTGATAAATAAAAAGTCACACATAAAACATGTCCTTATTTTCCTATTATAAACTTTCAAATTAATACAAATTATGGACGGAAATGATAATATATAGGTACTTAGCTGTCTTGTTTGTCATATATACATAATAAATAAATATAAAGAGCTTAAATAAACAATTTAGTAATGGAAAAATACCAAAGAATATTCTTAGTTGTATTCTTAGGCATAATAAATATTCTATAGATTTATATGTTGAGAAAGTGACAAGTGAGCAAGTGAGTAATGTAGAATACAGAGAGTACAAACCTTCTCTTCCTCTGAGTATTGAATCGTTCAGTTGGAGAGATGTAATTAAAAATACGATGAAATATATTCCCAAACATTGGCTTGCGTGTGAATTCTAATCCAGTTGTAAAAGAAATAAGAAAAGGTTGACTTGAAAGATCAACATTGATAGTTTTTCACTTTCAAATTTTCAGAGTTGTTTAAATCGAAATCAAATGTTTACTCAACTATTGATGGTTATAAATAAAGCAATAAGTAAATACGAGGTGTATTAAAATAATAGAATTCACGGAATTATCAATGTAGATGAATTTTGAACGGTTAGAAAGCAAAAGTGGGTTGTTTATTAGGAATGAAATGAGCTTTCTCTCTACGTGGATTTGATGTAGAGGGCAGGCCAAGTCATGATGGGAAATTTGAAATTGAACTTCTTGGACTAGAGGAGTGTTCAAAAAATGAAAATTCTTTCTCTTGGACCAAACTCAACCAAATTTTGTATACATAATCTGTGGGTCACTAGAAGGCTAAAAATGCAAAAACTGGGTGCTGAGTGTAGAGATTAAGTTAGCCGTGTTTATTGTTGTTTTGTTTTTATTATTTTATTGTATGGTTGTGATTTTTAGTTGGAATAAACGTGCTTATTAAAGCTATTTGATAAAAACAAAAGGAGAGGATAGGAAGAGAGAAGAATGAATCGGAGGAAAAAAGGAATGAATTAAGTGAAGATCTCACGCATCATCGACACGCATCTCCGTTAGAAACAGGGTTGAGCCCAGCAGAATTAATGTTCGGAAGAAGAATAAGAACAACCATCCCAGCAATAAATAGTAGCAGAGAAATTAATTTAGATGAATGGAGAAAGAATGAGAACAAGAAGAAAATAAAGAGTCAGGTATATTACAATAAAAGAAATAGAACAAGAAAAATAGAAGATTTAAAGGAAGGAGACCAAGTGTGGGTACCTGCCTTGAAGAAATACGGTTATGTAAAAAGGAAAAGAAGTGAACCGAGAGCTTTTATGATATAGAAGTTGAAGGAAGAGTTTTGAGAAGAAATACAAGTCAAATGATCTACACTTGGGATAATAAACGAACTGAAGATGAAGGTGAATATTATTCTGAATATAAAAAAAACTTTGAGTCAAAAAAAGATTTTGTGAGAGAAAAACAAAAGGAGAGGATAGGAAGAGAGAAGAATGAATCGGAGGAAAAAAGGAATGAATTAAGTGAAGATCAAGATGGAATTGATGAAGACAAGAATGAATTTATTGAAGATCAAAATGTAATAGATGGAAATGGAAGTAGAGTGAATGAAGATCAGAATATTTCAAAAACTACCAGAAGTGGAAGAAGGATAAAACCTCCAGATCGGTGGAGCTATGATTAAAAAAGGGAAGATGTAGAGATTAAGTTAGCCGTGTTTATTGTTGTTTTGTTTTTATTATTTTATTGTATGGTTGTGATTTTTAGTTGGAATAAACGTGCTTATTAAAGCTATTTGAGTACTTCTTATGAGCTTTTACACTGAGGGTGGGTGCAGGGGTGGAATGGAGTGGGGATGGGTTAGGGCATGGGGTGCGCGGGGTGGAATGGGGGTGGAGTGAGGGTGTGAGGCGAAGTAGGGTGGGGATGCAAAGGGTGGTGCGGGGTGGAGTCCAGGGGGCGTAGCGGGAGTGGGGTGAGCAGGATTAGAGGGCATGGGGTGGAGTCCGGGGTCCGAGGTGGGTGGGGTGCGGGTGGTGGTGGGGGGGGCGGGGGTTGGGCACAGTTGCATGGTGCGGGGGGTGCTGGATGGGTTTCGTGGGGGGGGGGGGGGGTTAAGGTGCGGATGGAGTATTGGGGTGGTGGTGTGGGGGCGGGGGTTGGGCATGGTCCGGGTGTTGGGGGGTGCTGGGTGGGGTTTCGGGGGTGTGGGTCCAGGGGGCGTTCCCCTGGCTAGCAAGAGGGCCGCCGAAGGCGGGCCTTGCAGCTAGTAATAAATAAATAAAGAGTGTTTTTTAGAGGTTCACAACTTTAAATTAAAATAAAACAAAGAAAAATATTTTTATAATCAATGAAACTGGCTTTATTAGAAAATTAATTTTATGTCATTATTGTTTGAATGTGATTTCGGCTATGTGGCCCCCGACGCTGGCGCAATCTGGATTTCCAATTTTCACACACTTTTCGCAGCAATTGCGGCCGTATTTCGCCAATAATTCGCCGAATGTTGTCTTCCAAGTAGGTATTCAATCGTCTTTTAGGATATGTCAAGTCACTTTTGTCTACGCCAATAAACCAGAGACGATTGAACACTTGGAACACAACATTCGGCAAAATACGGCCGCAATTGTTGCGAAAAGTGGGTGAAAATTGGAAATCCAGATTGCAGGGTCTATGCGTCAGCCGAGGCGGCCACATGGCCTAAATCATATTCAAACCTTAATGGCATAAAAATATATTTTCAATGAAGCCAGTTTCATTGATATTAAAAAGATTTTTCTTTGTTATATTTTAATTTAAAGTTGTGAACCTCTAAAAAAATACCCTTTATTGAATAAACATTGGTTTTATTTCTTTGGTGTACCTCTAAAATTTCTTGAATTGGTAGGTGTGCCTTGAACACAAAAAAGCTTGCGGAACACTGGACTAGAGAAGTATGGTCCAAGGTTAGAAAATTATAGGGAACGTACCCAAATTACGTGACAAATTTTTTACAATTTTGATTCATAGTTACAACACAGTTTCTGAGATAATAATGAATAAATAATGAAAATGTATAAAAAAAATTTACACTAAAAACAATTTGGCACAGCGCATTTATTTAACCAGGGAAAGATGTATAAAGCGTGCATGCGCTAGATTTTTTCAAAATTATAATTTTCATAAGGTGTAACGTAGGCGTTGATTACATTTGTTAAAAAATAACAAAACGATTTTTATAGAAATTTTTTAACTTTTAAAATGTATTTTATCTGTCATTTTAATATAAAAATATTCACTCTCTTACAATGGTGCCAGATTTGTCAAATGAACACGGGATTGGCTAGAATCTGAACATAAACAGCAAAAAGTTTTGGGCTAATGAATTATGAATCCTTATTGTCTGTTCTATATACTCTAGAATAAACTTTTTGCTAGTATTGTCGCGAAACAACTACCTTAAAAAAATAATTTGACTCATATTTGTCTTTATTAACGCCAAGAGTAATTTGAATATAGTAGGAAAATAAAGCGCGAGATGTCCCTAAGGCAGTGTTTTTCAACCTTTTTCATGAAGCAACCCCCATAGTATGAAAAAAAATTTCGCGACTCTATACCCCCCTCTGTTTGAGAGGTCCGGCTCGTGACTTATTGTGTACAATTTTTCATTTTTTTTTATACCAAAAAACACATAAAAACAGTAAAAAAGTATTGATTTATTATTAATTTTTATAAATCCTGATATAAATTAATACAAAAAATATAATTACTTATTGAAAAATATATTATAAACCAATAAACCCAAACAAAGTCACGAGCTGGGCCAACCAGGCCCACATGCTTGAGAAGACAGGTTCGTGACTTTGTGTACAATTTTTCATTTATTTTTTACCATATAGCTAAAATCACATAAAAACAGTAAACAAGTATTGATTTATTACTGAGGCTTCGCGACCCCCTTATAGAGGCTTGGCGACCCGCCAGGGGGTCGCCACCCACAGGTTGAATAACACTGCCCTGGAGGATATTGACTACGTGACGAAAACCTAAGCCCCCTGTGACCAAGCGTAGTATTTTGAAGACCCCACCCCTGAACGGGTCACGTAATTTGGGTACGTTCCCTTTTTTTTTTTTAATAGTGATATTGATACAAGAAGTTGCACCAAGAAGGTACAACCTCTGTAGTCCGCGGTGGACTCTTGTATCGTGAAGATAAGATAAGAAGAGATTTAGGGATTGGGTAGGAGTCAAAGGTATCTGTGGATTCGGGTCTTGAAAGATTGAAGGTTTATAAGTTGCTGGAAAGACGGTCGGGGGACGAGAGTTCCAGTCTCTAGATGTCATAGGGATCCCTTACTCTGTACGAGGTCGAGCCTAGTATTAAGTTCACTTTTCGTAAATTGTTTGTTTTTTGCTCATTGTGTTTAAAAATGTCTGAAACATGGAGAAACATTTCTAATGCGGGGAAATGTTTAGATTTTAGACTTTCTAGCTTTAGAAAGTCTTGTTCAAAAATGTAGAAAATATTTTTTGAATGATTTTATTTAGATTTTGAGGCGATGTAAAAAAAAAGATATTGCGAAGAACCAGATTGGCTTTGAGCTTAACAGATTAATGTTGGCTTAGTTGAGTGGATATATATTTTATTATCATTAAATATATCTTTAGAACTAGAAGCAGTTAATAAAAACCATGGGCGCCCACTGGGAGATGGGAACAGGGCCAGCCCTACATATGGCGAACGGAGCGGCCGCTCCAGGCGCCAAATCCTAGAGGCGCCTCAGTGGCAAAGAAAAATAAAGAATAAAAATATTTTTTTCTCTTTTCGATATTTTGAATACGATCGTGTGGATGACTAAGACCACAGGGCCCAAAAATTTACCAAGACCCAATCGGTACATATATTAGGGGCAAATAGGGGGGGGGGCGCGCCATAATTTGGCCTCGCTCTATCCTAAAACCTGCCTAGAGGGGAAAAGAGAGTTTTCCTCCTAGTTTTGATATTTATTTAATATGAAATTTGTTATGCACATTCCATTACTCATTCAAAGATCTAGTTATTCTAACAATTGTTTCAAAAACTATATTTATAAAACTTTAATAAAAATATTTATAATTTAGCTATATTTTATTTTAAAATCCACTTAACGACAATAATAAAATTTTCTTTCTTAATAACATAGTTTATTTATTTAAAATGATTTAAAATAGTGATTTAGCAAGTTTTATCTGATATTTACTTAACGTTTTTTACAAATTTTCTTGTATTTATTGAAACATAAATACCTAAGTTTCCACTCCCCCTCGCCCAGTTTCCTATGAATAAATTCTGCAGAGTCCCATGAATAAAACTTTTTGTTTAATTTTACAAAGAGTGGTCCAATCCGAAATCATGAACCTGACCGCTAAAGCCTTAAAAGTCAAGCAAATGGAAGATCTTACCTTATATATATCTGCAACATTATTCAATGTCCCTTGGGTATTTGTCTAACAATACCAATTAAAATAATAAATAAAGAGTACCAACATAAATTATTAATAGACAAAATATTAAATATATCATCAGAACCGTTTAATTAAATTAATTCAACAATCAATTGTTTAATTGATAATGATAATTAATTTTATGCTAATGTTAATGGGAGGATAAAGTAGGTAAATTGCCATGACCCCCTACGTTAACCTTAAAAGAAAATGGCGTAAAATAGCAACCGTAAGAGGCCCTGATTGAAAAGATATAGTTTGCCGAGAGGCTAAAGGCGCCCGCTCTTTAACGGGGATCAAAAACATTTTCCCCCATAACAAGCACGGCGGAACGATCTTAGGCCAGGGGGGTCAAAACTTGGAAAGTGATGTAGGTCTACGGGGGATATGTGGGATATTCCATACCCTCACAGTCTACGGGGGGACTAGGGCCCCACCCCTAGAAAATTTTGAAGAAAATTGGTACAATTTAACCCATTTTTAAGCAGTTGGTAGCTGTGTTTTATTGAAAACTGAAAGAAAAAAAGAGTTCACATTTTTGTTTCTAGTTATAATGCTTGAGTTTAGATTCAAAAGGTAATAAAATAAAACGAAATTAATTAGCAATATATACTTAGACGTAGACGACAGCCTGTTCTTGACCTAGTTCTACCTATTTAAGTAAAAGTAATTATTAGGCTAACGTTACGGCGCAAGGTTTTTACGTTTTAAATTGAAAGTTTTTTGCCGAGAGTAGCAGAATTTTTATATATTGAAGGAGACAATAAAAGAGTGTGTCTTCTGCTGGAATTATAAATTTTATTTATTTATAACGAGACTATATTCATAAATTAATTCCTGTGAATCCATTGTAATAGAATGATGAAGAGGAGCAAAGTCTCGTTATAAATAAATAAAATTTATAATTCCAGCAGAAGACACACCTCTTTTATTTTCTCCTTCAATTTTTAGGTTTTGTTAACGAAAACAGATAATAATATAACATTAATAAGATTGGAGTAATTTTTGGAGACGGACTGATAAGTGAATTAAGTGGATATCGATGAGGCAGTCCAAAAAAAGAAGAAGATAATTTACACTATCTTTTTATTCATAAAACCGACGTTTCGGAGGCTATTCCTTCCTTCTTCAGGGTCTGTAATTAATTAAAATGGGATTTGGCCATCATTACAATCAAGATCATTACAAATTATTTTTTTATATAAATACAATTAATATATAATTATTTGGTATACAATTTTTTAATCAATAATATTCTACTCACTTTGAAAAGTCAGTGAAGGAAATCCAATGCGACATTCCCCTCTGTCTCCTCTTTCAGTGGCAGTAACAATAATATCTTGTATTTCATTCTCAGCAGAATTATAATGTAATAATGATTTGGAAATATTTTTTTTAATATAAGTGCATATCATTAGCCACAATCCCCTCTCATTTAAACCCTGCGCAAAGCAGTTGTGCGCATAATTATTTATTTATATAGTACAACAATATGTATTTTGCTTTAAATTATACTTTACACATATATATACAAACTTTTTATAAATCATTTATTTATTTATTTTATTTTATTCGTTTTTTTTCCCCCTCATAAATCTTAAAAAGGTTTGTCAAGTGTTTAAAATAAAATTACGAATTTACTATTTACAATTATTTACATATTATCTATTTACATTGTTATATTTTAATTATACAAGTTTTAGATCAGCAATTATGCCGTCCCAACAAATACTCAGGTCTATTATGTCCGTTCTGTAATTTACGGCACGTGGCAAGAGATTTTTTATAGCTATCATTTCCAGGATTTTTCTTTTAAAATAATTATTCTCTTGGAATATAATGTTACAATTGTTGAAGTTAAAATTATGCTTTTTTTCCTGGAGATGAATTGCTAAAGCTGTGTTGTTTTTAATAGTTTTTGAAACCGAAAGCTCATGTTCACGTAATCTCTCACCAGTGTGGCGTTTTGTTTGGCCGATATATATTCCATTGCACGCCAGTACACCGTCCCCCAAGCACTCAATCATGTAGACAGTGCCAGTCCGCGTTTTCGCATCTAGTCTATCTTTGTGGTTAAACAAAGATGCTATCGAATTTGTTGGCTTCAACGCGACACCGACAGAGCCCAACGAGAGTAATTTTTTTAATTGGTCGCTAAGTCCCGGGTAAAACGGAACACTGACGTACAATTTGAGTTCTTTTTCTGTATCGGTTTGCAAGTTACTGTATTTGTATAATTTGTCCGCCTCCGTGGTGTAATGGTCAGAGTAACTGACTGGCAACCCGGAGGTCTCGGATTCGATTCCCGGCTATACCCAGACATTTTTTCTGTAAGTATAGGGTCTGGTAATAAAAATTAAGTGGGAGATAAATTTAACCGAATTTATCGCGCGGAGAATTTACCACTGCTCGAAGCCCCTAAAACCTTAGTAAATTGGATATTGAATTGTATCTAAGTTTCTGAGATTGGCTCGTGATCCCGGCTTCTTTTCCTTCTAATCTGTTCTTTTCACGATGGAGGGGCCAGCCCATACAGGCCTTTAGGGGATCCACCTTCTGGTGTATCTCCTTCTCACATCAATATCATTAAAAAAAAAAAAAAAAAATAACGTTCGTCGGACTATAGACCTGATTAATGCAAACTGGATAGTTATTGTCAGAAGCGATCTGTTGAATAATGTTAATATTTTTATTCCAAAATATTTTGTCAGATATTCTGGCCATTCTCAGAATTAAATTTTGAATGGCACTAATTTTATAGGTGAGGGGATGAATCGAGTTAAAATTTAGGATTCTCGATGTTTGTGAGGCTTTTCTATACCAATCTAATTTTATACAACCATTGTTGTCTCTAATTAGAGTAGTATCCAAGAAATTTATTTTATTTTCAGATTCTAATTCATATGTAAACTTTATATGTTCATCATATGAGTTTAAAATGGTGATCGTTTCGTCGACTTTTGAGGGCTCAATACAAGCAATTGAATCATCAACATATCTAAAGAAAAATTTTAGATTTAAATTATTGATGAGATTCTCCTCTAAGTCTTCTAAGACTAAATTAGCGAAAAAACCTGAAGTTGAACAGCCTATGCTTTGGCCACTGTGTAGCTGGAAGATCTCTTCATTGAACATGAAAAAATTTTGACTCCATAATAATTTTAACTAATGTCTCGAAATCTAAATTTGTATGTAAAATAAATTTTAATTTTCTCATTAACATATCAAAGAATAATTGATACGTCAACAAGAATTATTTTGACCGCGCTGATTTGAAAAAATATATTTTTATCTCGCGAGACTACTGCGGATTACGCTATTGGAGTCTGTGGAGTATTAAGTCTGGACCAAGAGAGAAAAAGATGTAATCCACTTAGCTACAATCCAACGTCATTTCGCGTTTAGCCCGCTAGACATTCGGATGATCCATCCGAATGTCTAGCGGGCTAAACGCGAAATGACGTTGGATTGTAGCTAAGTGGATTACATCTTTTTCTCTCTTGGTCCAGACTTAATACTCCGCAGACTCCAATAGCGTAATCCGCAGTAATCTCGCGAGATAAAAATATATTTTTTCAAATCAGCGCGGTCAAAATAATTCTTGTTGACGTATCAATTATTCTTTGATATGTTAATGAGAAAATTAAAATTTATTTAATATCATTATTTCAAGTTAGAAATATATAAGTTCAAATATTATTTTCACTCAATATTTGACAAAAATTCCCTACATTAGAGTCGCGATCGAATAAAATGTAGAAAACCTTCAGTTAAATTTGTATGTGATTGGATTAAGGGCCATTTTTTAGTTATTATTTCTAGTACCTTCTCATTTTTAACATTTGTATATATAGTGATTCAACATCAAAAGATATTAATTTAAAATTAGGGGGAATATTGTTTATTTCTTTGATTTTTTTAACAAAATCAAAAGAATCCTTGATGTGGAAATCACCTTTTCCAACGATGTTATTTAGGATTTCGGAGTAAAATTTACAAATATTTTGGGAAGGGGACTGGCAATTGTTGACTACTGGCCGGCATGGCATACCCACCTTATGAATTTTAATGAGTCCATAAAGTCTAGGTATAATTGCCGAAGAGGTGTAGTATTTTTTATAATCTATTGTGGTAATTAAGTTATTAGTTAAAAGTGATTTGAAGAAGTCATTGGCCTTCCTCATTACGCTATTCGTTCTATTTTTAGCGATCCTAATGAATGTTTCGTTGTTGTTGAGAATTTCATATAATTTAACAAGATAGTCACTTTTATTTATGATTACTGAACAATTGCTTTTGTCAGCTCTAATTAAAATTATATCTTTATTATCTTTAAAATAATTATTAATAATAATTTTATTTTGGGGATGGTTGATTTGATTTCGGTTTGAACATTCAAGGTGTTTTTTCCGGTACTTAAAATTATTTAGATGATTCGTAATTATATTAATGGATTTGGTTCTTAGTGTAATTTGTGTATTGGCCTCATGATGGTGGATAGTATTCTCTACTGCCGAAATTAATTCAGCAATTTCTTTACCTTTTGGATGAATTGGAAAAGAAAATTTTGGGCCTAGTTTTGCAATCTCCATTATTTTATGCGGAATCGGTTTGTTGGTTAGATTGATGCACCATGAGTCTGTATTGTTGTTGGGGATTTGAGTTTGGGGGTTCTTGTTATCATAATCTTCAGAACTTTTCGCCAATGGAAGTCTATTATGGAAAATATTTTTATTAGTGCCATTTTGGAATCTATCATAATGAAGATTGAATTTATTATTCATGATTCTTAATTGTTTATTGTTATTTGACTCCGAATATTCTATTCATTTTTATTCAATTTATTTAAATAAATAATTATGCGCACAACTGCTTTGCGCAGGGTTTATCTGAGAGGGGATTGTGGCTAATGATATGCACTTATATTAAAAAAAATATTTCCAAATCATTATTACATTATAATTCTGCTGAGAATGAAATACAAGATATTATTGTTACTGCCACTGAAAGAGGAGACAGAGGGGAATGTCGCATTGGATTTCCTTCACTGACTTTTCAAAGTGAGTAGAATATTATTGATTAAAAAATTGTATACCATATAATTATATATTAATTGTATTTATATAAAAAAATAATTTGTAATGATGGCCAAATCCCATTTTAATTAATTACAGACCCTGAAGAAGGAGGGAATAGCCTCTGAAACGTCGGTTTTATGAATAAAAAGATGGTGTAAATTATCTTCTTCTTTTTTTGGACTGCCTCATCGATATCCACTTAATATAACATTAATTTTACAATCAACAATTTGGCAACAAAGTTGTTTTTGGGTAAAGTAACAGTAAAATTTCTTTCTTTAGGAGGTCCGCTGACTCCCTTGACCCCGTAGACAAATTCCCAGGGGGTCAGCTGATCCCCCTGACCCCACGGTCCGCCGTCTCTGCTCCATAAGAATGTTTGTTAATTTTTTTAAGCTAAACAAATATTTTTATTTATAATTATTCTGATTATTTATGTCCATCGATTAAATTAATAAAGATGTTGTAGGGAAATAAGAATAATATCTTATGCAAATAATTTTTATTTTTTGCCAACGTTTCGTCAACTTTGTTGACCTCCTCAGGGCTCAAATAATTAACTTCCTCGCATATTTGTCATTTTATCAAAACTGTTTGATGATTGGCCTGATATGTTTGCTAAGAAGGAATATTGATAAAATGACAAATTTTCAAGGAAGATAATTATTTGAGCCCTGAGGAAGTCAACACGAAACGTTGGCAAAAAATAAAAATTATTTGCATAAGATATTGTCCTTATTTCCCTACAACAACTTTATTATTCATTGATAATATTATGTTTTCTATTCTTTGCCCAGTAATTTCACTGTAATACTAAAATGTGTAAAAAGGGGATATGTGTGAAATTTTGGGGGATATATGGGCGGCTCTAGTAACAAAACTCATGAATACAGTTGGATTCTTAGTGCGTTTATAATATCAATTATCTGAATTTTTTTCTTTAGTTTATGAACACCGCGATTAAAAAGCTACACCTTATAATATCTCGTGTATATTTTGAGTTTTGTGACATTTCTCCTTTTTACAAATGCCGATTCATTTGTCTTTTAAACAAAATCACAGTTATATTCTCTCATAAACTTAAAAACTGGGGATCCCAAAACTTAGTTAACTTCAATGCAGTGAAAACTGAGTGTTGCCTTATTTCTAGGCGCGTCGACAGAAACCTCCCAAACATATCATTCGACTCAAACTCACTAGAATTCAGGGATAAAATTTCAATGCTAGGCGAAACTCTAGGGTCTGACCTTTCTTGGAATGATCATATTTCAACCACTGCTAAAGCTGCAGCGCGCAAGCTTAGTCTCCTATTTAGGTCTAGACGCTGATATACTCCCAGTCAACTTCTTATACTGTATAAGGCTCAAATTCGTCCTTGTCTCGAATATGGCTCTCATCTGTAGAGGGGTGCATCCAAGCATTCTCTTGCTTCACTGGATGCGATTCAGAAGCGAGCAATTAAACTAATAGGAGACCCGGCTCTAATCAACTCACTCGACTCCCTGGCTCACCGAAGAACCGTTTCTGCCCTTTCCCTGTACTACAGATACTATCACGGTGTCTGTTCAGTCGAGCTGAAATCAATTATCCCCCCTAAAGCCCTCTTTACGAGAAACACGCAGTTTTCGAACGCTCAGCACCCCTTCGCTGTCAAATTGGATAAAAGTCGAACAAGCGCTTTCGCCAACTCTTTTATCACTATGACCTCCAGAGACTGGAACTCGCTCCCTGCCACCATCTTTCCCGCGACTTATAACCTTCAGCTATTTAAGACCCGTATCCAGCAGATACCTTCGACCCCTGCCCAGCCCATAAAATTCCTTTCTTCTTCTTTTCACGATGGAGGGGCCAACCTAGGCCTTTAGGGGTTGCACCTTTTTGGTGTAACTCCTCTCATCATTTTCATAAAAAAAGACTAAAAAAATTATTGATTATAAAATAGATGATAAAATTATTATTACTCATATAATAGAATAAAAAATTATGGTTGTAATAGAGATGAAAATAAACAAAAATAATTCTGAAATACATTGAAATAAAAATTTTTTGCTTCAGATCATTTATTTTTGTAAATTATAATTAATTTTGAATAAATAAAATTCAATATTTTATAGTACTAAGAATACTAATTATCTCTATCAACTAGTTATAATATGTACTAGGGATAATTATGTATATTCAAGCCTTTAAAGCTCATTCTAAAATCTTTTAGAAAATTTACATTTTTACACAAATAAATGTAAACTAGTGAAATGTATAATTAATTAACTTTTTTATTTATTTTTGACTTATTTTATTTATTTAAAATAAGTCAAAATAAGTATAATTAATTGAATTTAGTTAAGAATACCCTGCGAAAGATCAGTCAAATATGATTATGCGTTTTGATTCTGATTGATCTAGCTAAAAACAAAAAATAAATAAAATTACAAATAATTTAGTTACTTGATTATTAATAAAAAAAAAAATAATTAAAAATATTCATGTTTCTAAAATTTAAAATATAATGAACATAAGTTCACTAGCCTTATTAAATTACATAAATAGACACTGACGGATTTCCCCAAAGGCAAAAGAGGATAAGGGGCCTCAAAACCACAAAAGTGAGCAACCCTTAATTTTTTAAAAACCTCTTACTACTGAGTTTCTAATTTACTTAAAATTTTTCGTTTTTTTTTTTACTTATTGGCTTCTGCTACTTGAAGAAAAAGCATCTTAAGATAAAAAATTTTTGACAGTCTGTCTCTATGTCTGGATTCTGATTAGATGGAAGCTCAATGGAAGATCGTTCTAGTACCATAATGTTTAGATTTTGGCCATTTTAACTTTAAAAGTTGCAGAGGAAAATATGTGGAAATTCAAATTGAAGATGAAGAGAAATCGAACAGTTGCATCAAAGGATTAGTCTACAAGTTTGTATAGACAGCCTTAGAAAAATGTTTTCACTTTTATATATATAGTCTCTAACAAATAAATTATATATAATATACATATTTTTATTGGTTATATATAAGTTTATTTGCATTAAGTAGAGGACAATCTCAGTGATTTCTTTATGAATTGATAACTCTGCTACTCTCGACAAAATAAAATCTTTTCAATTAAGGTAGTTGTTTCACCATATGAGTTTTCTTAGGATTTTTTTGAAATTTAGACAGATTATTATTTAAATACTTCTGCATCGATTGGTGGCAAAACGAAATTTATGAACAATATAGTTCCGGAGATATTAAATTCCAAAGATAGAGTTTTTCAAACTCTTATACATGGCACTATACGGGATATCGGAAAGTTTACATACATATTTAATTATAATTAAGAAACTCTTCTTACTATTGTTATAAAAAACTAAACCAAGATTAAACAATAACTAATACATTTTTTAAGAAAATTTTAATTCATAGTTACAACACAGTTTCTGAGAGAATAATTAATAAATAATGAAAAATTTACACTAAAAACAAGCTGACAACATCGCTTATATTTAACCTAAAAAGTGGGTTAAGTTTAGTACTTTTTTTGACGTTTTTTCGCTTCAACCATTGTCGAAACAGCTTTCAATCGTTTATTAAGAACTTTTTGTTTTATAAATCTCCCTTTATAATGTACTTTATCTGAAAATTCTATGATATACAAGCTCGGACAGTGTTGCCAGATTTGTCAAACGAGCATGGGATTGGCTAGTAGTGATACATAAACAGCAAAAACTTTTCGGCTTATTAATTATGAATCCTTATTGTCTGTTCTATATACTCTAGCATTAACTTTTTGATAGTATTGTCGCGAAACAACTACCTTAAATATAGAGCTTATTGAAATTTTTTAAACAATTCTCTCAATTGAAAATCAATATTAGCTTCAAGCCCCTGGAAGTCTAAATTCCCCTCTGGTTAAGACTGTGTATTTGAAGCCAAATATATCTATAATAAAATAAAATACGTAGTTGTTCTAATGCCCATTGTCATCACTGGTGTAGTGGTTACAATTCATAACTTGGTATGGGCTTCATCAAATTGTTCCTTTCATCCTAGTCTCACTTTATGAGAGTGATAAAAAAAAGAGGCTGAGGTATGGTCCTCTGGTCTACTAAGGAAAGCAACGACAATCTTCCGCAGACCTCTTTTTCTCTAGTAAATCTCTTTAGTTCTACCAATAGTGAAACTGAAGAGGAGCAAATATGAATTCAGGCTGACTACTATTCATACAGTTGTTGTTAATCAGAATTTAAGCTGTACGAGAGTTATGAAAGTTTAATTAAATTCAAGTCTAATAAAAATTATGGATTTTTTGTAATCTGTTAAAGCGCTTAAACTGTTGTGTAAGCTTTTGAATGGATAAGCTCAAGTAGGTATTCTCATTTTAATCTTATTTTTTTGAGGAATATTCTTTTCGTCATTTTTTTTAGGTTTTTTTTTAATTCTCTTATTTTCTTGAGATTTTTTTTTAATGAGAATATTTGGCCTTTAGAATTTTTATAAGTCATTTGAATTCATGCAGGAAGAAAATTCTCCACTCTCTCTCCTTTTTTTAATTTCTACCATATGAATTGACATGATTTGTATTGATTCTATTTGAATCCTTCAAAAGGCTCACTTACAACAAAATCCGCCAGTGTATAGACTTAAATAGTATGTATATGTATAAGTATTATTTATATTATAAATACAATTATCTTTCTAGACATTTTCTGTTTCCCTAATATTTTTATGAATAAATATTCTACAAATTTATTTAGTTTTTGTTTATATTTATATAGCTATATAAAAATTAAAAAAAAAATAAGTAAATACAATTTAATAAAAATAAATTATTTTATAAATTATGTATTATATTCTTGACAGTATCTTAACTCATTACTTAAAAATCATTATTTTTCACAAAATTTGTTTTTACATTTTATTACTCGCGACGCTTGTTTCTCGATCGAAGCTAGTATAGAATTAAAAGAAAAATATATGTTCATTGTGTTTAAAAATGTCTGAAACTTGGACCAAGATTGTTTTTCTGCCTGTGTGTCTGGATTCAGAAATTTCTACCACTTTTCGTTCTTGTGCAAAAATTCCAAAGCGGAGAATTGTTTAGATTTTGGGCTCTCTAGATTTAGAACTTCTGGTTCGAAAATGCAGAAAACGTTTTTTAAATAATTTTATTGAGATTTTAAGCTGATCTATTTATAAGATAGGTATGGATGATCAATTTATATTTAAGTTTATTATTAACTAGCTGCAAGGCCAGCCTTCGGTGGCCTTCTTCCTAGCCAGGGGGCATGCCCCTGGACCCTCAACCCACGAACCCCACCCTCACATTCCATTCCCACCCACCACACCCCCCGAAACCCACCCAGCACCCCTACCCCCCGCACCATGCACCCGTGCCCAACCCCCGCCCCCACACCGCCACCCCAACACTCCATGCTGCACCCCACCCACCTCGGACCCCCACCCCCGTACCACCCCACTACGCCACTGGACCCTCACCTGAACCCTCCACTTCATCAACCCTGCACCACCACCTCGCACCCCCCGTGCCCTTAATCCCCGCCTAGCTCCCTGGACCCCCCTACTCCGCCTTACTCCCTCACTCCACCCCAATTCCACCCCGCACCCAGTTTTTGCATTTCTAGCCTTCTAGTGACCCACAGATTATGTATACAAAATTTGGTTGAGTTTGGTCCAAGAGCAAGAATTTTACATTTTTTGATCCTCCCCCCCATTTTGGGTGGTTAGTTTTTGCATTTCTAGCTCTCTAGAGGCCCACAGATTATGTATACAAAATTTGGTTGAGTTTGCTCCAAGGGCAAGAATTTACATATTCCCCCCCTTTTTTGGGTGGTTTTTTGGGGGAATTTTCTTAAACAAAATTTGTCAGCAATCACATCCCCTATAACTTTGGTCATTATAAAATTTGCAGTAGAGTTAATAGTTTAGGAGTTATTTGATAATTTTCATTTGTGCGCCCCCCCCCCCCCCCATAGAATCTGATCAAGAAAAATATCTAAAGAAGGACCCGGATAGAATGATAAAACACATTTTTAAAGATGATCTTTTCTATTAGTCTGTGAGAAAGAATAATTTTTAAAGTAATACGAGATAGACATTTTAGGAAAAGTTTTTCCTTTATATTTAAATCATTTATTTATTTATTCTTTTTTTCGATTAATTATTTTTTCCGTCCTTAGTGCGTTAAACTTATTAATATAGGAAGGGCCTGGTATAAAGGGCGGTAATTTCTCATTTGTTAAATTTTAGATATTGAAGAAAAATCGTTCTAACGTTCTAATATTTATAATAATATAATTATAATAATAGTTTTAAAATGAATTCGATAAATATATAAATTCTCATATTCCTATTTAGTTATAAGTAGAGACCGGATTCATATGCAATTGAATATTTTGTTTGCTGCCACATACAAGGGCGGATCCAGGGGGGAGGCGGAGGGGGCGACCTCATGCATCTAGGATACTCTGGGTTAAATTTTATACTGCATAAAATTGCAATTTTATATAAGATTTATTATAAGATTCTTCCAATTTGAAGGATTTTCTATCAAATATTGCATATTTCACGCCAAATACATATTTTTTAAAAGAAAAGCTTGTTAATATAAAAAATAAAAGTAATTCAATACAATCGTGTATGTTAAATAAAACTACCTTTCGTTCACATTTTTTGAAAAATTATTTATATTTATATTTATTATGTTGATTTTATTCAAGAGCAGCTATTATTTCTTTGAGTTAAAAGCTTTTTTAATATATTAAATATAATGAGAATTTTGTGCAATTTTTTACGAAATAAAATTGCCTATGCACTTGGTCTCTAGCTTACTTTATCATTTTATTTTTTTCATAGCACTCCTTCAAATATATAGTCTTTTTGTCTTCAATTTTAATTTTTTAGTGCATAAAAATTTTTTTTGGCATCTTTTACAGCATATATTTGCATATTTCAACGTATTCTACATATTACTTGCATATTTCAGCATTTTTTTACTGCATATTTTGGCAGTTTTTACTGAATAAAAATCCGGTCTCTAGTTATAAGTAAGAAATAATAACACTTTATTTGATTGAATAAGAAAAAGTTTGCCTCTTTTGATACTGATACAGCTATGTAGGTAGATCCCCGATGTCTATTCCACAACATATTTCAGGCATTTTTAACTTTAGGATATTGCCAGCTTTGATACCAACCAATTACATTGACTTATAGGTCGAATTTTTTGGTGTGTATAATTCATTTTCGTCTTTTTTGGAGAATGATGGCTTTGATACCAGACCCCTCATACAGCGTTCTCATCATAAAAATAAAATAATAATGTACATTGATTTTTTTAATAATTTTAAAAATTAACATTTCTACAAATGTTAAATATTTTTTTGTTGATAATTGTTTTCAATTAAAATTAAAATTAAGGAATAATACTTAAAATGTTTTTTTTTTTATTAAAGAGAAATTAATAAGCTTGTCCTCTGCTTGATTCAAATAAACAAATGTTTGTTCAAGACTATAGTTTCAACTATAGAGTAATATAGAGTGGAAGGCTCCATAAAGAGCCAATGTATTTTAGTGTATATGAGTTACAGAGCTCTCTGGCGGTTCGGAATGGGCAATAAAATGGCGGGAACCGCAATCTTTAGTTCTATAATTAAATTATTAAAGAATTAACATATAAAAATCAAAGAAATAAATTACTAGTTAATTTTATATAAAGTATTTACATTTCAGGATTTTTAAGTCGTTTAAAAAATTTATGTTTTTTATCTGATTTTGTGTCGCGAAAGCAACGTTTCACAAAACATTGACGTCGAGAAGTAGCCATATTTAATAATACGTTGGAAAATTTTATAAATGAACGTTTAGTACAACGCCTGTATGAATCTTTTATCTATAACAAAGGCTTTGAATGTCCTATAACTATGATCTTTGCTCTTGAGGACTAAGAATAATGTTCTCCGAGCCGCTAGAGAACGCTTTTCGATATTCGGTAGCCTTCCACTTTATATTACTCTATGGCTTGACTTTATCATCTGTCTTTTTAATTAGAAATATTTTTTCTGTTGTTTCTCATGGGTTCAAATATCCCCCAATTGGATGTAGATAAATTCGGTTTGGTATAAAAGAGTAGTATACGAAACTAGAATCTCTAACAAATAAATTATATAGATTAATTTACCTATATATGTATATAGGACTATGTTAATTTGCATGAAACAGAAGACAACCTCAGTGATTTCTCCTTAATCCTACCACTCTGCAACTCATAGCAAGAAAAAAATATTTTCAATTTTATTGTAAATATGTTTTGTTTTCTATTAATTTTTAGAAAAAATAATAAATTTTCGAAATATAGGGATCTGTGATTAAAAAAGAATATTTGTGATTATGTGTTTTGTAAAATATATCTCTAATTTATACAATTTGTTTATATACTAAATACTACAATAGTTAATGGAAAATAGATACATTCATATTGGTATAATAATTTTTGTATAAAGTAGGTATTTATATTTACATCCAGTATAGAAATTTTTGGTAAGTAGTTCATTTTGAATCATCTTTTTCTAAAATAGTTTTAGTCTTTAGTGATAGAGAGACATTAAAAAGAACATTTTGAGCATGTGTTAAGAGTTGAGATACGCATATCACAGAATAAGGGAAGCACTCTCCACGCTGGAAGGTCGTCTGCGGCGTCGCCTAGCCAGCCATCGTCGCAGCTATCTCAACGCCCGATAAGCCAACCCTTTAAGGTTCACATTGTAATTAGATGGAAGCTGAAAAAAGACCAAGTCATTTCTATTAAAATTAGGTCAAAAATAAAATTTAAATATATAAAAAAACATTCAACTACTTGAGATTATAGTCCTCTGCCCCCTATGATTAAATCCTTGTTAAGGTTTTGACCAGGTTTCCTTAACAACTTATGGCAAATGTCGGGATGGCTAATGCGTCGTTTGCTCCTGGTATCGGGTTTTTGCGCGGAATTATTTAAATTACGTTTTGTCTTTTGATGGAAATCTATGATCATGTTATTTGTTAATGAGCATAAATTTCTATTTTTTTCTTTTTCTTGTTTGTTAATTGTTAATTTCTTTTAATTGATTTGTATTTATGTTTATTAATGTGGAGATTATTTAAGTTGGTTTTCTTAATTTCTGTTTAAGATCATACATATGTTTGCCACATGTCCGTCTGCCCTTGACGAAGGACCGCATTCTTTCTCTTTTAGCGAGCCATTGTGTCCAAGGGCTGTCGGATGCACACCCCACCCCACTCATATGCATGTGTGTATGTGTATGAGTTGCAACTGGAAGCCAGTTAGTTGAAAGCGAGAGCCGCTTAAGATGACATGCTTGTCGATGTGTTAATAATAAATAAATATCTTTATTCCTCGACCTGCTTAGAGGCACCCCAACTAGCAAGTAGCTGTATAATTTTACGTTATATAACATTTATGTTTTGTATGCTGTTTTATAAGTGTTTCACAACGCTTATGCAACATCCAATACAACGTAACAGTTGTATAACCTAAAATTATACAGCTATTTGCTAGTAGGGACAAGTCCTCGGTGGATAGGTCCTCAAAACATCAATACAATCTAGCTACAATAAATTAATAAACATCAATACAAATTAATTACAACAATTTAACAAATAATAAACAAGTAAAAAAAAAAAAAAAAAAAAAAAAAAAATAGAAATGTATGCTCATTAACAAATAACATGACCATAGATTTCCATCAAAAGACCAAAAGTAATTTAAAAATTCCGCGCAAAAACCCGAAACTTATACCGTTAGCTTATAGTTAGTTGAAAGCCAGTGGTGCTTGAGATGACACGTTTAATTTTAAGATGATGTGTTTTAAGATGTTTCAACGATGACCCCCTAGACGAATATGTATAACCCTCGCTTTTTGTAAATAAATATATATTAAATCATGAATAAGTGTATTATTTCACCCTATGAGCCAAGGGGGTGAAACCAGCACCTACAAATGTGTGCTCGCTGCCGGGATGAATTGTAAAAAGTTTATCTCGCCCCCTACATTAATTTCTGTAGTTAATTTGTATTGATGTTTTGTTGACCTAACCACCGAGGACTTGTGCCTCTAAGCAGGTCGAGTAATAAAGATTTATTTATTTATTTATTTTAACTCCTACCACTGGGGTATCTAGCGTAAATGGTTCCCGGGGTATAGAATTTTTTTGACCTTTATCCCAAAAATAATTCTTTAAGGACGTTCCCTGATAAATCGATTTTCTTGCAATCCTTATAAAACTTTGAATACACATATTTATAAGTGTCCTTTTTACGTAGAAATTTTTTTCAATAGTCCTTGCAGCACTAAATTTATAAATATTGACCATTGAAATTTGCATATTTAACACGCGAACCCTATCCCGATTGATGTTAAAGCGACTGTTTCATTAAATAACAATCGTAATTTTCTTGATATTATTTTGAAAAACTGAGAATCATTAAACTGAAGATATAACAAATATTTTCCTGTTAAAATAATTGTATCAAGCGGTATTCGTCTTTTATTAGTTGAATAAAAGATTTCACTGTCGATGGTAACAGAATTGTTTTTATTTTTGGGTTAAAAATAAAATAAAATGGAGAGTCTTCTGTTTTTTTAAATAAAATAATTTTTAATTATTTCTAGAGACTATAGTTTTCGAAGGCATTGCCTTCATCATCAGTCTATCACAAATATTTTCAAATTAGTTACAAATTAAGATTTATACATTGAAAATTTTGAAAAATATATAATGTCTTTTTCTTCATGTTTCCTCTTGGGAGATTTGAGATATTACAAATCTCCCAAGAGGAAACATGAAGAAAAAGACATTATATATTTTTCAAAATTTTCACGTACTGAATGTTAATTTGTAACTAATTTGAAAGAGCTATGTGATAGACTGATAGACTGAAGGCAATGCCTATCAGAACTATAGTCTCTAAATTAATTAAAAAATTATTTTATTTAAAACAGAAGACTCTCTCATTTTATTTTATTTTTAACCTAAAAAGGTATTCGTTTTGTATGAAAAATGTTAAAAGTTAGGTACTTTTGATTTCATTCATTTTTCTCTCATAGTTTGGCAAGTGAGAGATGGCGACGTGGCAACGTCGCTCTAAAATCACTCAATTTTTCCATATCTAAAAAACTTCTGGAGCTAGTGCATTTAGGATTTTTAGCTAATGCTCTCAACCTAACTATCCTTTTCTCATCTGGAATTTTGCATTGATGCTGTTTCATTAAGTGTTTTTTTTATTCTTTATCTTTTAGCGTCGGTAAGAATGCAATGTTGCCATATCCGAGAAACGACGCAGTGAAAATATTTTTGCCTTTCTGCGCATGTGAGAGTAGGGGAAAGGCGAACTGCATCTGAGCTATATTAGGGAACGTCCTTAATGATGACTTTTTGATCGATATAATTAATCATGAGAACAAAATTTTAAAATTAAAATAGCATTAAATTGAGTACTAAGGTCGAGTTTCACCAAATAGGATTAATTTTTTAAACTCCATTTCAATCTAAGATTTTCCTGTTATTGCCTTTCACCAATGCGATTTATTAAGTTAATCGAGGTCATTGAGACTAATTATTAACTGGCGGTTTAAAAGAGTTATTCTTTAAAGAAGTAAAATTGGTGCGCCCCCTTGCTTTGATTTATTTAATTAATTAACAGGTAGCTTCTTCTTCTTCTTATTGTTAGGCTAAAAGCCTGTTTACTCCAGAGCGTCTTTCCATCGTTTTCTTGGACGGCCCCGTCTTCTTTTTCCGGTAGGGATGTTGTCATGTACCTTCCTCACCAGCCGGTCTTCATTCATTCGCAATACGTGTGCCCTCCATTCTATTATTCTCCTTTGGACCCATACGCTGACATTTTGTATATTGCACTTTTCCCTAATATCTTCATTTTTGACCCTGTCCATCCTTGTTTTACCCGCAATTCTGCGTAGCGATTTCATCTCACAAACTTCCAATATTTTTCTTGTTTTTGCGGTGTCTGTTCTTGTTTCGGCCGCATATGTCAAAATTGGTCGCACAACGGTCTTATAGATGCGAACTTTTGCTTCCGTTCCCAGAAACTTGTTTGACCAAACCGTTTCATTCAGGCATCCTGATATTTTGGACGCCTTAATAGATTGGAGCCTGACTTCTCGCTAACACTTTCGGAGCTGGTAATCTGAATGCCGAGATAATTGAAGGATGACACTTGTTCTACTATGGTGTTATAAAGTTGTAGCTTACAGCGTACTGGTTCTCTCGCTATTGTGAGAGTTTTCGTCTTTTTCGAGGATATCTTGAGTTGGAATTTTTCGCAGGAAAGTGCAAATTTATGTAAGAGTCGTTGGAGGTCGTTTTCGCTTTCCGCAACAAGAGCCGCGTCGTCTGCGTAGCACACAATATTGACATTCTCATCTCCCATTGAGTAGCCTTGGACATTTTTTAGGTCTTTTATTAATTCATTCATCACAAGGTTGAATAAAAATGGACTTAGTGAATCGCCTTGTCGAATTCCCTGGTTGACTGGGATCATTCCCTCCAGTTTACCCTCTATTCTGATTTTTGCATAATTATTTTGATATATTTCCTGGATTAATCTAATGAGGACCACTGGTGTTCCATGATCTTCCAAAATCTTCAGGACATGCTTCAGTTGGATCTTATCAAAAGCTTTTTCAATGTCAATGAACCAGAAAAAGGCAGGTTTATTAAATTCCAAGGCTTTTTCAGCTAATTGCCTCACAACAAATACAGCATCGATGCAAGAACGCCTGGGGGCCACAGGTAGCTAATGATGCAAATAAATATATACTTATATTTATAATTAGATGTAACAAATCAGAGGAAAAAAGTAACAATTAAACACCGTGTTATAACATATGACTAACGTTTCGCTAATTTATTGTGGCTTCATCAGGCTATGTACAAAAAATCACAATCATCAAAATCAACCCAGACATAATTTAATATAATTACCTTAATCAAATTTTTAAAACACTTCGTCATTCAATTCTTTTCTTGCTAATTAGAATATACATATATAACAATTGAACACATTTATACACCATTGATTGTTTAGAGAGTCAATGAATTCAAACAGGCCAACTGTACACCTTCAACTGATTTAAAAGGATTTAAAAATACAAAAATAACTCTTATCAATAGATTAAAATATTTAATATAAAATTAAACTCATTTATATGGATTCAGCAGAATATATCAAATTCAAATCAACATCTCTATTTTTGGCAATTGGACTAATGTTTTAACACGGTGTTTAATTGTTCCATTTTTCCTCTGATTTGTTACATCTAATACTGATAATGGAACTGAATAATAATAATTATATATTTATAATGTATATATTTTGAAATCAGAACTATGATAAATACTAAAATATTTAGGTGCTTATAATTTTAATTAACAAAAATACTATTTTTTCTTTTGTATTTTATAGGAAATCTAGTAAATCGAAAAAAATCTATATAAATGTTTTTACAAATCTTTATTTCGTTCTTTCTAATTTTACGCTCTAAGTTTCGTGTGCCTGGGGCAACTGCTCCAACTGCTCCATAGTAGCTACGCCACTGCTCAAAATATGAGGTCTCGAGAGAACGAAATACTAAGATAGAGTGAAACAAAGAGCAGTTGTCCTCTGCTTGATGCAAATAAACATACACACATATATATAAATATGTATATGTATATATATTATTTATTTGTTTGAGATTAAGTTTTGAAGGCTTGGCCTTCATCAGTCTTTTTAATTATAAATATTATTTTTTATTGAGTCAGATACTTTGATATTGAAAAATATTTTCCTTCATTCTGCCTGGGTCACAAGCTGAGAAAGAAGGAAAAAATTTTCAATATCCAAACGATACTGACTCAATGAAAAAATAATATTTATAATTAAAAAGACTGATGATGAGGGCCAAGCCTTCAAAAACTATAGTCTCCAACAAATGAACTAATATATATACATATATATGAGAGAGACTTATATATATATATATATATGTGTATATGTTTATTTGCATCAGCTAGATGGACAACCTCTTTGTTTCTCTTTGTAATTCAACAACTCTGCTACTCTCGGCAAAACAAAAACTTTTCAATGAAATACTTGCACTTATATAAATATAAATTGAAAGTAATGGAAGGCAGCCCAGAGTAGTGAGGAAAGAAAAAATTAACACATATAAAATAAGGTGAATTTATTAATCCTTCCTCCTTCCTTTCAAACCGACGTTTCTGAGGATTTTTCCTCCGAAACGTCGGTTTGAAAGGAAAGGAGGAAGGATTCCAATAAATTACACCTTATTTTATATGTGTTAATTTTTTCTTTCCTCACTACCTCTGGGCTGCCTTCCATTACTTCTCAATTAAAATTTCTACCAGTCCGTCTCTCTCCAGAGAAAATTTCGTTGCAAAAAAATATAAATATAAAGTTCATATTTTATAGTATAAGTATAGAAGATGAGACTTACATTTGCTCCGATTCGGGAGAGATATCGATTTCGAATGTGAAAGTCTGAATGTGGTTGAAGCAAATCTTGAGGAGTAACATCAGCCATCGATCCTGAGGCTAATAATTTTTCTCGCTCCAATTCTTCCGATGCTCTAAAACCATTTATTTTCAATCAAAATAGAATAGAATTAAGATTCATATTAATATCGATTGTATAAAAATTAATTGATAAATATACAAAATTTTAAATAAATAATAAGAGGATGTTCAAGTATTATGCAAGCACATTCTTAATAATTTTAGGTCACCCTCCTCATTGTAGAGAGAAATCAAAAACCACAAACCTATACTTTGTTTCGTAAATACACTATAATAAAAATCTACATAAAAATTTATTTTTAAATTCTTCCAAATATTAAGTTATAAATATCGTCGCCTTAAAGTGTAAACCTGCTAAATCCATTTTTATCATATATGACATATTAATCCCGCTCGAAAGAAAAAGAGATGCAGCATCGTCCAAGTAAAACTGCTACTTAAAATTACGATCGTAAGTTGTAGAAAAAAAATATGAAAAATAGTTTCTTTGCATAACAACAATAGGTAAAATTTCCTTGTTGTGAGTTAGCAGGTTTACACTCACTTCTAAGGTGACGATATGTTTTTAGAAATAATTTGGAAATGAGAAAGTGAGTTAATTAAGAGTAAAAATGTAAAATTAATTATATATTATTGATTATTATATTAAAATAGATTCAGATTTGAATGAACGTGTGTGCCTAAGTGTAATATCTTATAAAAGAAATGAAGAATAAAATATTTTAATTGACAATTTCCAAAAACTAACAAGATATTATTTGTATAAATATAATTTTATAATTTGTTTTATATACCTGACGAAGTTTTTTTTTAAAAAAATGTTTAATTTCTTACTTCCACTGAAGATGGTCAATCAGTGATGGCCGATATTGATTAGTAAATAAATATAAATAAATCAAAATAATTTATCGAGAAAATTTCAATTTTGTGACAAATAACGAACAGACTAACTAACAGACATTTTGACAAAACAGTTATTATCTCGAAAAATATAATTTTTTCGATGTTCACTAATTAGAGCTTTTTTGTAGTCCGAAATGCCATGGTTTCGTTCAATTTTTCTAATCAAAATAGTTTCAGCCGTATTTGAGATATTTCGAAAAAAAGAAGCAAAATAACCACTTTTTTCATGGACGATTAGAATACTTGACCATACCCTAAATGGTAAAGTAATAAATGAAATCAAAACACCTGATATAATATTAATAATGCGGTTTTCTTTGAAAAATTCCAATCTTTCAAAATCTGGTAATTAACAAAATTGTATTTAATTTAGTTAGAAAAATCATTCAACTTACATTCTATTTCGTTCGAATATATCTCGTTGCGAAGGTGTCATATTCAAAATTCCAGTAGAATTTGCATCACAGATCCAAATTAAAAGAGTAACAATCAAAGAAGCTAAAAAAAAATATTTACATTAGAATAAGATCTTATTATGCTCTATCTATTAATAATATGTAGATGAAAAATTGAAAGGAAAAATGACATAGAAATCTTTTTTTTATTTATTATAAAGATTTATTTCAATTGAAAGTAATGGAAGGCAGCCCTGGGATACGAAGAAAGTAAAATTAACACATATCCAAATAAGGTGTAATTTTTGGATTCTTTCTTCCTTTCCTTTCAAACCGACGTTTCGGAGGATTTTCCCTCCTTCTTCAGGGTTTCAAGGGTCAATGAAGGAAACAAACAAAATGCTTCTTCCTTTCTCCAGAGGAGTGTTTAAAACTTTCTTCTTTCTTAGCAGAAGCATTAAAATAGAAGAAAAAAATGCTTCTGCTAAGGAAGAAGAAAGTTTTAAACACTCCTCTGGAGATAGGAAGGAAGCATTTTGTTTGTTTCCTTCATTGACCCTTTGAAATCCTGAAGAAGGAGGGAATAATCCTCCGAAACATCGGTTTGAAAGGAAAAGAGAAAAGAATCCAATAAATTACACCTTATTTGGATATGTGTTAATTTTTTCTTTCTTCACTATCCCTGAGCTGCCTTCCATTACTTTCAGTTAAAATTTCTACCAGTCTGTCTTTTTCCAGAGAAAATTTCGTGCAAATTTATTTCAATACCAGGATATGGAAGATTTTCAATCTAACGCCAAGATGTCAATCAAGGCTTCTATAATAATAAATAAATAATAATAGCCCATTTACTCACAGCTTTTATATAATTAAATTAAGGGTCAAACAGTCGGGAAAAGAGAAATATATAGATTAGAAATATATTGTAAAATTTAATATTAAAATAAATCGTATTGAAAATAAAATTTAAAAAGAAATAATTGCGCCATTTATATTGAATAGAGGATGACTGACCTAATTAGAAATTATAAGTAAGAGGAGTTTTTGTTGAGTTTCACAGAAGTTGTTATAAACCTCAATACATTTCGGGTTGTTAGCCCATCTTTAGGAGTAGATAGACTGAATGGCATTCAACATTCAGTCTTCAACTTTCATTTCTGTGAAACTCAACAAAAACGCCCCTGAATTATAATTTATATTTTAGGTTAAAAATAAAATAAAATGAGAGAGTCTTCTGTTTTTTAAATAAAATAATTTTTAATTATTTCTAGAGACTATAGTTTCGAAGGCATTGCCTTCATCATCAGTCTATCACAAATATTTCAAATTAGTTACAAATTAAGATTTATACATTGAAAATTTTGAAAAATATATAATGTCTTTTTCTTCATGTTTCCTTAACTTAAGTTGTTTAAGTTATATTCAAATGTCCCAAGAGGAAACATGAAGAAAAAGACATTATATATTTTTCAAAATTTTCAATGTATAAATCTTAATTTGTAACTAATTTGAAATATTTGTGATAGACTGATGATGAAGGCAATGCCTTCGAAACTATAGTCTCTGGAAATAATTAAAAATTATTTTATTTAAAAAACAGAAGACTCTCTCATTTTATTTTATTTTTAACCTAAAATAAAAACAATTCTGTTACCATCGACAGTGAAATCTTTTATTCAACTAATATAATTTATATAATGTTTCACTATAAACCAATACTACACTATCTTAATTTAATTAAAAATTTAAATTAAGAATTAGCATGTAATGATGGAACCAGGAATCATACAATTCGTCTTTAATTGCAAAGAGAAAAAGGCTTATCTTTGTTGAATTGCTCTTTTTTGGAGGCTGATACGCCTGAGAGTCTTCATCATCTTCAGAGTTATTTTAACTAAAGAACACGAAACTAGAATAAGCAAACCGCTTCCATTCTTCTGGTGATAAAACAACCCGGAATCGTCATTGGGATAATCTGTGTCAATTATTTATGATTCAATTATTATTCATTTACGAATGAAATTAAAACTTAAGGTAGTTGTTTCATCATATGTGTTTTCTTAGGAATTTTTTGAAATTTAGACAGATTATTATTTAAATAGTTCTGCATCGATTGCTGGCAAAATGAAATTTATGAACAATATAGTTCAGGAGATATTAAATTCCAAAGATAGAGTTTTTCAGACTCTTATACATTGCACTATACGGGATATCGGAAAGTTGACATACATATTTAATTATAATTAAGAAACTCTTCTTACCATTGTTATAAAAAACTAAACCAACATTAAACAATAACTAATAAATTTTTTAAGAAAATTTAAATTCAGAATTACAACACAGTTTCTGAGATAATAATGAATAAATAATGAAAAACGTATAATGAAAAATTTACACTAAAAACAAGCTGGCATCAACGCATTTATTTAATCTAAAAAGTGGGTTAACTTTAGTAATTTTTAGACGTTTTTTCGCTTCAGCCATTGTCGCAACAGCTTTCAATCGCTTATTAAGGACTTTGTTTAATAAATCTCCACTTATAATGTGCTTTATCTGAAATTTCTATGATAAAATATATACAAGCTCGGACAGTGTTGCCAGATTTGTCAAACGAGCACGGTATTGGCTAAAAGTCATAAATAAACACCAAAAACTTTTGGGCTTATGAATAATTCATAATAATTGTTATGAATCCTTATTGCCTGTTCTATATACTCTAGCATTAATTTTTTGCTAGTATTGTCGCGAAACAACTACCTTAAATGAATTAACTGTAAATTTTTTCAGAGTTCATTCACTCTTTAAGATAAATAAATTTATAAATTATATATGAGCTGTTTATTTTGAAAATGGCATACTTAAGTCCAATTTTGAAAAAAATGTATTAATGACAATCAGTAGAGATTGTGGTGTTGGTGCAAGGTGAAACATCTTTAATAAAGATAAGAGTAAATAAATATTTTATTTAATATGGATTTACTATGAGTTAAGATACTAAGTCACTTATTTCACATTAAAATTAAAAATTAAAAGATATAAAAAACTTTTTTCTTTTCAATATATTTTCGGGTATCAACTCATCTTCAGGAAATACAGAATGTAACTGAGCTCAGTTACTTTCTGTATTTCCTGAAGATGGGTTGATAGCCGGAAATATATATATTGAGAAAGAAAAATTTTTTTATATCTTTTAATTTTTTAATTTTAATGTGAAATAAGTGACCCAGTATCCTTAACTCATAGTAAATCCATATATAAATAAAATATTTATTTACTCTTATCTGTATTAATGACAGTTTTATTTAGGCATAGATGTCATCTTTTCATGTTTATATATCTCGAAATAACAAAAAATGGACTTAGGCCACTTTCAAAATAAACGGCTCATTTATACCTATAAATATAAATACCGATATATATTTTCAACACAATTAATATTTTCAAATATATTTTGATGGTAGCTGAGAGCTTATCACCACACTTCCGATAAAATTTAGTTTTCTACATAGTTAAGTGTGAAAAATTCAAAGACATACCGCATAGGCATCCAAGGAAAAATAATTCAAGTATTAAATAACCAGCACTATCTACAATTTGACCACAAATCATTGAAGCAACAGCAAGACCCAAATTCTGAACAGATTGAGTACTAAAAAATAAAATGTGTGTTATAATTTATTAATATTACTAATAAAATTATATTATTTTGGTTCAGATCTATTCTTAAGATAATTAATTAAATTTAAAAAGAACCGTGTTTGGTGGGCCTATTTTATTTTAATGAATTGGCTAAGGGACTAGTTATTGGAAAAAGTTGAAATAAAAGCTAACTCTTATTTAATACTTTATTTTAAGCAGACGTAATCGATATTTTACAAAACTTTATTTCAACTTTTATTTTCAACTTTTTCCCATAACTGACCCCTTAGCCAATACATTAAAAAAATTAATTAACTTTTATTATTTTCTTTGTGGATCCCGAGGAAGTTTAAATTAATAAACGAAAAGTTGCAATAGATAATTTACAATAACTAGGTTGGATATTGATCTTGACTTGAGAAAATAATTAAAGCTAAATTACAAAAGGTAACACGTCTCGTCGATATTTTCGACTTCTTCAGGCAATTTTTAGATCAGCTTCCTCGTTGATAGATAAATACAGACCATTAGACTGGATTTTGCATGACATGATTGACAAGGCTTAAACAAACTTAATAATACAAGACAAATATAAAAGGTATTAACAAAATAAATAAAAACCTCAAATAAAATTGATCATTAAGTATATCTGTCATTAAATGTTTTTTTTTTTACATTTAATGACAGATATACTTTGAATGATCAATTTTGTTTGAGGTTTTTTTATTTATTTTGTTAATACCTTTTATATTTGTCTTGTATTATTAAGTTTGTTTAAGCCTTGTCAATCATGGCATTGCAAAATCCAGTCTAATGGTCTGTATTTATCTATCAACGAGGAAGCTGATCCTAAAAATTGCCTGAAGAAGTCGAAAAATATACGACGAAACGTGTTGCAACTTTTTGAAATTTAGCTTTTAATTATTTTCTCAAGTCCAAGATCCCAATATCCAGCCTAATTATTTTCAAAGATGGACGATAACAACCCAAATATAATTTACAATATTCATTGATTAATTTGATCATATATCCCGTGGCATTAATATAATATAATAAAATGTTTTTAAGACAATAATAAAGGTAATTTTTATTAAAATAAACATAGTATTATATAGCAAAATGATTTCTTACATTCCATACGCAGTCCCCAATTGGTACTCTGGAATGACAAGAGCAACAAGAGGCCAAAGTCCACTTGCTAACATTGAATAAGCTATTCCAAGAATAATCTATAAAAAAATGAATATTTCTATTAATCAATTAAAAATATAATGTATATAATATAAATGTGGGTCAAATATAAATGATTATTTTTGCTCAGAATTAGTTGTTGAGGTAAAAAAAAAATCGAAATATTATTGTGGGTTTGATAAAGGAGAATTGGCTGTCCAAAAATTTATAAATTAAAAGAAGAATTCAGCCAGTAAAGGAAGCCTCTCGAATAAAAAACCCCAATTATAGAAAAGTTTTCTATAATTGGGAGTTTTTTATTCGACAGCGGCTTCCTTTACTGACTGAATTCCTCTCTTTTTAATTTATTATTATGGGTTTGTTGAAACTTAGAAGTTATTCATTTAATGCAAATTCTTTTGTTAGTAAGTTCTTTCACTTTCAAATAATATTCACTTGAATATTCGTTTGAAAATGAAAAAACTTCTATAAAAAAGAATTTGCATCTAATCTGGTATTTGTACCCATGAGAAACAACAGATATAATAAGTAGGTTATAATGAAAGGCGGTCAATAAATTATTTACTTTTATTCAATTTCCGACGTTTCGGAGACTTTTTCTCTCCTTCTTCAGGGTATTGAATAGTTATTGATGGATGAGTATAACTCGGTTCCCATTTGTCTCTCCTTTCAGTGATAGCAACAATATTGCAATATTTTCCAACATTATACCATAAGTGTAAGATAACCAAGTACACTTATAAAATACAGGGGCAACTCCAGTCTGGTGGATAATATTGCGGAGCGATTTGGCGTCGGGGCGGGCTCGGTCAGGGTGGAGGCCATCACACTCTCGTGGAAGGGAGTGTGGTGGCATAAAGCGGTGGAGTCCCTATCGCCCTGGGTATATCCCAAAAAACAACAAACAATTTGACATATAGGGCGATGAGGGGATCTCTCCTTAATTTTTACACTTTCGGCAGAAGAACATATAGAACGGGTGGCGTATGATTATTTTTTGTAAATAAAAAAAAGAAAAAAAAAATGTGAAATGTGAGTCAGGATTAATCCTGGCTCTCTCAGCCACCCGCTCTGAATCTGAATTAATTTGTTCTGAAGCAGAAAGTGTGAAAGATTTGTAAATAAATTTGTGTAATGGTCTTTTGTCTTGTAAGAGGCGGCCCGCTCCTCGGAGGCCCAATAAACAAAATAAAAAATATAATGTTGGAAAATATTGCAATATTGTTGCTATCCCTGAAAGAAGAGACAAATGGGAACCGAGTTATACTCACCCATCAATAACTATTCAATACCCTGAAGAAGGAAAGAAAAAAGTCTCCGAAACGTCGGAAATTGAATAAAAGTAAATAATTTATTGACCGCCTTTCATTATAACCTACTTATTTCGCTTACCAGTCCGTCTTTCAAGAAAATAAATAATAAAATTAAACATATATAATATTTCTAATTAAAAAGACTGAAGATGAAGGTCAATCTCTCTCTAGTTTCTACAAAAAAATTTTTATAAATGAGTTTTATCGAAATAAACGATATATTGAGTTTTAGATCAAAGTAAAAACTCAAATAATTGAAAAACCTTCGATTTTTTTATTTACATTTTTATTTTTAGAACACCCAATATCCTATATACTCAACCCTTGAAATAATTAGTACATAAGAAAATATAATATACTGAAATGCAAGATAATTTAATTACAGTGTACAATATTATTCACTGTTATTATAGAGGACAATATATAGCTAAGCAATTTCTTGTATATAACTATCATTTCAATATTCATGAGAATATTAATTTTTCAAGCTATAAGAGCATTTAAATACAATTATGATCTTAAAAAAAAATATAATAGAGCGAAAAAAGCAAATATATACAGAAAAGGACATTTGTGTGAAGATGTTGTCCCTTTGGAAATTATAAAATACAAACTAGGGTCACAATATCAATAAGAACTAGCGTAAAAATATGTAATAACAATATTTAAAAAATCTGTTTTCTCTTAATCAATTCAATTATATAATTATAAGGTATCTGAGGATTATAGTGAATTAAGGTAGTTGTTTCACCATATGGGTTTTCTTAGGATTTTTTTGTTATTTAGACAGCTTATTATTTAAATACTTCTACATCGATTAGTGGCAATACGAAATTTATGAACATTACAGTTCCGGAGATATTAAATTTCAAAAATAGAGTTTTTCAGACTCTTATACATTGCACTATACGGGATATTGGAAAATTTACATACATATTTAATTATAATTAAGAAACCCTTCTTACCATTTTTATAAAAAACAAAGCCAACATTAAACAATAACCAATACATATTTTAAGACAATTTTGATCCATAGTTACAACACAGTTTCTGAGATAATAATGAATAAATAAAAAAAAATTTACACTAAAAACAATTTGGCAACAGCGCATTTATTTAGCCAGCGAAAGATGTATAAAGCGCCGATGCGCTAGATTTTTTCAAAATTATAATTTTCATAAGGTGTAACTTAGGCGTTGATTACATTTGTTAAAAAATAACAAAGATTTTTATAGAAATTTTTTAACTTTTAAAATGTATTTTATCTGTCATTTTAATATAAAAATATTCAATCTCTTACAATGGTGCCAGATTTGTCAAACGAGCACGGGATTGGCTAGAATCGGTACATAAACAGCAAAAAGTTTTGGGTTTATGAATTATGAATCCTTATTGTCTGTTCTATATACTCTAACATTAACTTTTTGCTAGTATTGTCGCGAAACAACTACTTTAAGTAGCCAGAGATTATAATAGCCATATTAAACAAAATAGCATTGAAATGATAAAAAGAAAATAGATTTTTTGAATAATGTTTTATTATTTTTAGTCTTTATTGATTTTGATTTTACTAATTTTCCTTTCTTTTACTGAATGAGATTTTTACTTTTTTCCTAATATTATGTTGTATTTAGATGATTATTTATTTAATTTAATGTGTCCTTTTTTCCCCCCTACCCCCTTGGCTTCGGGAACTAAATGCCCATTTAGCCAGTCGTCACAGATTCATGAAGAATAGGTGTATACCAAAATAAATAAATAAATAGTGATCGTTGGATTATATAATTGGAAGCAATGTGTCCTTCTTCTTTATGAAAATTCATATATGAGCAGAAATAGAATTACTTAAAAAACAATCATAAATACTTTTGAAATATTAATAAACGTTTTTATGGTTAATTTATTTAAATAACTATTTATTTGTACAGTAAAATCCATTAAGAATTACTTAATTTTAAAATGAAAAGTGGATGAAGATTGGATAAAAAATCGAAAAGTTTACAAGAATGTAAGTTTTTACTTTGATCTTTCCATTGTTTAAAAACACGATCTATATTTCTTAATTCTTCATTATCAATCTTGATCAATCAATAAGTAATATCGTCGCCTTAGATAGTAAACCTGCTTACACAAAACAAGGAAATTTTACTGAGAAAAAACAAACAAAATTTAAAATTGTTGTTATGGAAAGAAACTATTTTTCACATTTTTTTCTACAATTACGATCGTAATTTTAAGTAGCAGATTTACTTGGACAATGCTGCATTTATTTTTCTTTCGAACGGTATTAATATGTCATATATTTATGATAAAAATGGAGTTAGCAGGTTTACACTCTAAGTCGATAATATAACAATTTTAATAAAGAACATTTTAGGAGGTTTTCAACAACGTGTACAATCAATTATGGAAAATAAGTAGGTATAGAAAATCTTACCATTGCAACATAAGGGTTGATAAAAGAAAATGCAAGAAGTGCATGGCATCCAATTGAAACGAGAATTGATATTGTAACCCAGAAAACATTTTTTCCAGTTTTGTCAATCAATAGTCCAGCAAAAGGAGATACAACAGCCGAAATAGTATAAATAATACTATTTAGAATATTGGCATCATTTGGAGAGAATTTATATTTTCTTATAAAAAATACTCTGAAATTAATAAATAAAATAGTAAATTAGCAAAAATTAAAACGTTATATTATTTTTCAAAGGTAGTGTTAAAATGGTAATTTTGAATAAAAGCAATATTTATAAATAATCAACTTGATATGCTAAAAAGTTTGAGAAACACTTTTAATAAGTTATCATTTATTTAAGGTAGTTCTTTGACAAATGCAAAAATTCAAGAAGTCTTCGAAACTTGTAATATAAGTCATTAAAAGCATAATAAACACACTGTTAAAATTTGAAGACGATTTACCACAACAAACATGAAATAATTGCAATTAAAAATGAAATTTTTACATATGGTAGATTAGGAAAGGGTGGGAAAATGGCCATTATTTATTTTTTTTTCATTGAAGGACTTTCACCATCTTGATGAAAAAGTAATATTTGTTAGAATAATATATTAAGAATAACTTAAAAAAAAAATTGAAATTATTTACCACGTAGTTTTGATAAAAAAAAAAATACTTAAGTGATTATTTTTAGTGGGGGGATATAAGATCAATGGCTTGGAAACGATCCATTCATAAAGTGGATATAGTAGTGTGAGAAGTACAATCACGTTAAAAAAACATAACCTAAAATTTTAGCACCGTTCATACATATAGAGTGGTTAAGAGGGTAAAACTTTTTGTGTGGATTGTCGGGAAAGAACTACCTTAAGGCAAAAAAAGATAAACAACTTACTTTCCAAGTGCAATAAAAGGGAAAATTGCGACGTAATATGCAACACAAACAATAGTAATAAGCCAAAAAATAGCTGGAAAATCTTTGACATCAGAAAGTCGAACTACTTCTCCCTCACTTGGAGGAGTTCGTTTAAGTATTCGATCCGCTCTTTTATCCATCCAAGCAAGTGCAATGGCCGCGCTTAATGACAAAATTGTTGTTAAGGATGCTGTGGAAAAAGTGTTGAGAAAAACTTAAAAATTAATAAACAGTACAAATTACGAAAGCAATATCGTGCAATTTCAGAAATAAGAAAAATATTTAAATAAGTAATGCCAAAAATCAAAGCTAAATTAGAACGTAAAAATAAAATAAAAATTTAATAAAAATAATACAGTAAAACCTCATTTATCCGGACCGAATTTGTAGACATTTTTATTTTAATAAATGTTCACAAGGATAATAATTTTTAACTGTGATAGTAAGAATGTAATTATAATTTCACTTTTTTAAACAATTCCATGTAATTTCGATATAAACATTTTTTTTTTATCGTAATAAATTAAAATTCGCTTATTTGAGGTTTTGTTTTTATTACCCATATATCCGGATTATCCGGATTTTCGATTATCCGGTTTGATTTGGTCCCAGTTAGGCAGTTAGTCCGGTTAAACGAGGTTCTATTGTAATAATAATCAGTGGCCAGGGACGGCGGAACCGTGGGGTCAGCTGACCCCCTTGGGAATTTGTCTACGGGGTCAAGAGGGTCAGCGGACCTCCTAAAGAAAGAAATTTTACCGTTACTTTACCCAAAAACAACTTTGTTGCCAAAATGTTGGTTTTAAAATTAATTAAATTGTATCAATTTGCTTCAAAATTTTCTGCCCCCCCCCCCCCCTACATCACTTCCAAGTTTAGTTTTGGACCCCCTGGCCAAGATCATTCCGCCGTGCTTGTCAGTAGGGGCTCGTCATTAAGGTCAGGGCATTTATTTATAATTTTATAATATAAATTATTTGTTCTTAATTATTACTTCCAATGTGATAACTAATTGAGAAAGGTGAATAAATATTAGCTTAAAATATCCTATCCTGTATATATAGTCTGAAATTAAGCTTTTCTAATAATTTTGCTAGCCGATGTATTTTCATTCATGCATAATGAGTGCGACAGTAGGCCCAGTTGCCTCCCAAATAATTTAAAGCGTTCAATTCACAGTTTTGCTAATACAGTGGTACCTTGAGATACGAATTTAATTCGTTCTGTGATCATCGTCGTATGTCAAAAAAATCGTATCTCAAAGCAATTTTTCCCATTTAAAATAATGTAATATATATTAATGCGTTCTAGCCTTAGACCATGAAAGATATAGACACGCCCTCTGCTACTCTCCACACAGAGTGAAGTGAGGCCAACATCACCTACAGATGACGTCACGTTCTCGCATAAATATTTTGGTTATATTAATTTAATATTAATTTGCGATTATTGGAATCCAAAATAAATAATCTAAACTACGATAAATTTATTTCAATGTATAATAATTCCTATTATGGCCATGCTATTTCTGGGTGTTCCTGCCTACAGATGACGTCAAGTTCTATTGGAGATGTTGGCCTCACTCAAATCGACACGAGAGCGTGTCTATATCTTTCATGGTCTAAGGTTCTAGCGATATGAAACTAACCCAAAACACAGTTAAATTACACATAATATACACAATTTGTATATAGATAAACGAGTAATAATACACATAATGTTTATTAATTTGTTTATTAATATATTAATAACACACAATGTTTATTAATCATCACTTTAACGTCAGGCCTTTTTGGCCTCACTTTCCTGACTTTCACTGCGTGAACCTTCACAAGGTAACGATCAAGAGAGGTCTGTTTCTGCCTTCTTTTTAAAATGTTACGAAAGGATGTGAGACACCTATCATCAAATAAGGCACATCGCAAATTCGTATCTCAAATTTTTCGTTGTATGTAGAGGTATAAATTTTATAATATTTCATGTTGTATCTCAAAACATTCGTATGTTAGGACATTCGTATCTCAAGGTACCACTGTATATTATATTTGCAGGGAAAACTGATTTTAAAATAAATAAAATAGATTTTTTATTTAAAAAAAAAACATTTAATTAAGTAAAATTTTCCAAAAAATATAAAATTTCAATTATCAGAAAAATGAATAACTATAATCTGATACAAAATAGCAATAAAAATGCGATTTAAGAGAAATTCAAAAAAAATTATTATTATTATTATGGTGAAGATTTTTGCGGCCTTGTGAGTTGTATAATCACATGATTTTTTTTTAATGATATTGATGTGAGAAGGAGATACACCAGAAGGTGGATCCCCTAAAGGCATGATGCTATTTAAGCCACAATCTCACTTTAAACATGATCAAAATTACATCTGGCTTTATTGACAAAATGACCCCGCCACTGATGATAATAATAATATTGCTATTGGATTCTTTATTTCTTTGATTGATAATTTTTTTTTACTTTACCATACTTATAGTATGGGCTAAAAAAGCTTATGAAAAAGTAGTTTTAGAGATATTATTTTAATTATTTTTTATAATAATAATTCATACTTGGTTGATTTATAATGAAATTGAAAGCTGATAAGAATTTGAATGAAATCGGAAACCACATACTTGGCATTTAATCTTGACACTTTTTTTTTAATAATTTATATCTATTAGACTATCATTTTTATGAGTTTAATGCATAGAGTTTTTATAAACTTTAACTACGTATATCCATTAATTTTTAGTTTTTGCATTTTGAGATAACCTGTAAATTTAAGCAAAAACACATAGTTTTCACAGATATACAATCCGATTCTCGCATCTTTTTATTTTTTATGATTATTTTTTATTAAGATTTTTTTTTAAGGCATTTTTGAGAAATTTCCAAAAAGTATTCAAATGAAGTAGTATTAAAAAATTCGAAATTTGGATAACTAGATTTATACCTACATAGATTAGATTAGATATTTTCTTAAAAATCAATCAGGATATAGAATGACTGATGAAATAATAAATCTGGTTCAGTGCTCCCGCCTCTCAAGGGCTGCATGGGCATTATTTACGCGACTGATCGGGCTTATGGTCATTAATGGGGAGTTTTTCTCAGTTTCCTAAACTTTCTGCAATAAATTAAGCCTTGTTCTGGGTCTAATCTAATGAAATTACAATAACATTAAACAAAACAGTATATTTATTCTAAATAGGGTATTTACTTAGGCTTCACGTAAATCAAAACAAAATTAATTTCATTGCAACATTTCTTCTTCTTATTTGGGAAGCTCTTAAATTGATTATTATTTCCTCGTTCTAATTTGGCTTTAATTATCAGCTGTTTGTCTCATTTGACAAATAAATTAATAATTTTTTTATTTAATTTTATCTGAAAGCTCATATGAGGCAAACTGCCTCAGAGCATTGTACACATTTAAATTAGAAATAAATAAATACAGTAAGAAAACAAATTTAAAATGGGTGTATTTATGTTGTTGGGTGTATTTATTATTAATTATAGATATAGTATTGTTTTATTTAATGTTAAAAATTGTAGAGGTTGTTGGTGGCTTAAAATACTGCAGAAAAAGAATAAGAAATTTCTATTAATGATCATAAGTAATTATTATACTAATAAAATATTTTAAATGATGAAAGCAAAGATTTAAGCATCTTTTTGAGTGTCTTTTTTTGAAAAAAGATGGAAATTATTTCAAAAATCAGCCCAGACCTATAATATTAATAAATGAATTTACATTAAGGACCAATCAAAGATTTTAGAGAAAATATTTTTACATTGCATATCTGAGAGGTTCGTCCCCTTAGGAATCGAACCCAAGCGCTAACTAGCTTTCAGGCTGTTAGCCAAACCTTTAAGGGCCGGTTGTATGTCGCAAAGTTAATGCTTTTTACCACTAACACAGGGTAGATGGTAAATGCATGGACTGGGATGGCCAATCAGATACCAGGCACTGAAGGTTTAGGTAAGCGGCCCGAAATGACAGTGCCTGGCATCTGATTGGCCATCCCAGTCCCTGCATTTACCATCTACCCTGTGTTAGTGGTAAAAAGCATTTATTTTGCGACATACAACCGGTCCTAAGATAAACATCTCTCTGACACGCAACATATATAAAAATTATAGCTAAAGATTTTCACTCCCTTCAACTCAAAGGAAAAAGCAAAGAAATCAGGCTAAACTGAAAAAGTTTTCAGTGAGGGACCCTTTAAATTTTTTGCTTTTGCCTTTTTGAGTTGAAGGAGTGAAAAATCTTTAGCTATAATTTTTATATATGTTGCATGTCAAAAGATGTTTTCTTAAAGGTTTAGCTAACGGCCTGGCAAGCTAGTTAGCGCTTGGGTTCGATTCCTAAGGGGACGAACCTCTCTGATATGCAATGTAAAAATATTGTCTCTAAAATCTTTGATTGGCCCTTAATGTAAATTCATTTATTAAAAATGTTTTAAGTTATATCTAAAAATAAAATCATGACCCAGCCCTTAAGGTCACATTTTAAGTTTGGACAAGGTTTTGAAATCATTTAAAAAATATTTACTGTAATAATAAATTAAAAACTTAATTTTTTGTGAAAGATATATAATATAAAGATTAATTGTATAAATGAATAGAAATAAAATAAAAAAACATACTTTTTACTAATGATATATTTAAAAAGAAAATTTTACCTATAAAAAGAACAATTCCTGTACAGGTATATCCTTGGTAATATTGATTAACATAGTTGTAAAGAGGTTGCATCAGGGCGAAATTAACAGTTGATCCAACACGAGCAAAACTCATTTGTAATCCAAAAACCATGTTAAGCTCTTTGCCCTTAAACCACAATACTGCATAATTATTTTGTGCCACTGCAAGAGATTCTCCGCCAATACCAAAAAGAGAAAACTCAATTATTTTAGTATTAATCTTATAGTTTTAGTTTTCTACTTAAATATTAAAATAACTTTAAAAAATAAATAGATATTTATTGTTATAAAAGTAATAGTGTTTAAGAATATTACCCAAAAATAAATCTTCCGGCACACATTAGCCAAAATAAATCCATTAGTCCTCCCATGGCTACAATTACCTGGCCGAGAACTAGGAGAATACAAAACATGATCGTCCCAAGCCGAATACCGAACACACTTGAAAAAAAAATGAAAAAAGTTGTATTAAGTTCAAGTTCAAGTTACACTATTTAAAATTTTTTTTTAGGATTTATAACAAAAAATACTTGTCACCAAGATAATTGAAAATACAGGTTTTTGGGGAAATAGCTTTGAGAAGAAAGGAATTTTAATAGATCAAATTATATTGGTAGCGTGGTTTCAATTTATTTTTAATAACTATCTCCAAACTGGACAAACTTGAGGAATATCCAAGAATTGAATTCAAAGATATATTTGAAACCAAGTCTTGAAGATTTAAGGAGGTTCTTTCGCCACACAAAAAGTTTTAGCCTCGCAACCACTCTATAAATATGAACGGTGCTAAAATTTTAGGTTATGTTTTTTAACCTGAGTGTACTTTTTACACTGCTATATTCTCTTTATGAATGGATCGTTTATAAGCCATTGATATTATATCCCCTGCACTAAAAATAATCGCCCAAATGTTTTTTTTTTATATTTTTTATCAAAACTACGAGGTAAATAATTTCTATTTTTTTTAAGTTATTCCGAATATATTCTAACAAATATTAGTTTTTCATCAAGATGGTGGAAAGTCCTTCCAATGAAAAAAATAAAATAATGATCATATCCCCACCATTTCCCTATCTACCCTATGTAAAAAAATTCATTTTTAATTGCAATTATTTCATGTTTGGTGTGGTAAATCGTCTTCAAATTTTAACAGTGTGTTTATTATGCTTTTAATGACTTATATTCCAAGTTTCGAAGACTTCTTGAATTTTTGCATTTGTGAAAGAACTACCTTAAGTACATGAAAAATGCAAGTTTGCAGAGTTTGAGCTACTGATCTGACAGACACACATTGTAGGGGGGCAATAATATAAGGAGCTTTTTTTTCTTAAAAAAGGGAAAAATTTTATAAAAACCATGGAGATCCCCATCACCCCCAATTTCAGTAACAAACTTCAATGGTAGGGAATACGAACTATAGATACTTTAATAGGATTTATTCGGAATTCATAAAAGGAAAAACGGATATGTTCTACCATGAGTCAAAGGGTCAGAAGAGTTAGCTAATGTGAAATATTTTATTAATATAAACGCTCTCTTAAGGTAGTTCTTTCGCGACAATCCACACAAAAAGTTTTAGCCTCGTAACCACTCTATAAATATGAACGGTGCTAAAATTTTAGATTATGTTTTTTTAACGTGACTGTACTTCTCACACTACTATATCCTCTTGAATGGATCGTTTCCAAGCCATTGATCTTATAACCCCTCCACTAAAAATAATCGCCCAAAATTTTTTTTTAAAGTTACAACTAATATATTATTCTAACAAATATTAGTTTTTCATCAAGATGGTGATAGTCCTTCAATGATAAAAAAAAAAAATAATGATCATTTTCCCACTTTTTCCCATGCTATCCCTATGTAAAAAATTTCATTTTTAATTGTAATTATTTCATGTTTGGTGTGGTAAATCGTCTTCAAATTTTAACAGTATGTGTATTATGCTTTTAATGACTTATATTCCAAGTTTTTAACTTCTTGAATTTTTGCATTTTGTGAAAGAACTACCCATAGATAAAAGATAAAGATAAAGATAGGAACTGCCTTAAGGATTACATCGAGAGTGGCAAGAGAGAATTTATCCTCTCTACATTTAAAATAGAGACGAATCTAGAGTAGAATAGTTTGAGAATAATTAAGACTCATGTATATTTTAGTATTAGTTTAATCTATGACATTTATTATTTATTTTATTATTTAATAAATTCACGGTAGGCTGTCTAACATGGAATTATTCCGAGGAAAAGAGAAAGAGAGAAAAAAAAATTAGTTTGAGAATTGAAGTATATAAAAATTGTTAATTTAAATAACGATACATGTATCTTTTTAAGGGTAAAAAAAAACAAAAAAAAAAAACTTACCTATCCATCAAAAAACCTCCCACAAAACAAAGAATAACATTTGGCCAAGAATAAAGGGAATATAATAAAACAAAATCGGAAGTAGTTAAATCCAAATCGCTTATAAAGTTGTCTTGAAGCGCCGAAGGATTATCATAACAAAAATATGACCCTGAAATTCAAAAAGACAAAGATATTAATAATCCATATGGTTGGAATAGTTATATACATGATTAATATTTAACAGAAAATTTATTTAAAATTAATTAACTTAAGAAATTACTTGACATGAATTCGAGTGTTTTAGTCAGATTTGTTGCCAAATTTTTTAATAGTAATTTATAAAAAATTTGGCAAATTCTCTGTAGAGTGTAGATCAACGAGGAACTGATTAGATTTTGAGCTTTCTAGATTCAGAACTTTCTGTTTGAAAATGCAGAAATATTTTTTAATGTTTTTTACTTGTTGTGCTATAAGAGATGTAGTCTTTTTCGTTATTTAGAAAATTCAATAGTAAAATTTTAATTTCTTTATATATTTTTCACTATTAATTTTAGATCAAAAGTGTAAAATACAAAAGATGTTCAGAAATGAAAACTGCATTAAATTTTTTGATATGTTTCTCTGGAATATTACTAAAAGTTCGAAAAGAGATACAAAATTAAAAAAAGGGGTAAACATGGTTTCCTTTAAAGATATCACGATTTCTCCCAATCTACTGGTGCTAACAACTGCTAAATTGGTACGAAGTTTAGTTTTAAGAGGTAAATGATTGTTAAGAAAGTTTTTGGAAAAATTCAAATGAATGGGTGAAACAAGTAAAAACTTCTAAACAAATGTGTTCATCACGATTCCTCTGCAACTAATAGGGCTAGAAACTTGAAAACATGATGAAAGGGATGAAATGTGATTTCAGAAGTTTTTTTAGGAAAATAAATTTTTAGTTTTAAAGAAATCTTATTTTATTCTAATAGTATATTATATAGAGAGCTCGAATATAATATTTATTTTTATATCTCTCATAATAATAACATTTTTGAACCTTTCCAAAAATGGTGAAGTGATACAAAAGAGGGGACCCTTACATCTCATTTTCGTATTTTTTAAGAAAATAAAGGTTTATTTTCAAGAAATTTTAATTTTTTCTAATATTATATTATATACAGAGCTCAAATATAATATTTATTTTTATATCTCTCATAAAAATTAAATTTTTGAACCCTTCAAAATAGGTGAAGTGATACAAAGGGGGAGACCCTTACCTCTCATTTTCGGATTTTTATTAAGAAAATAAAGTTGTTTTTTTCAGAAATTTTAATTTTTTCTAATGGTATATTATATAGAGAGCTCGAATATAATATTTATTTTTATATCTCTCATAAAAATCAAATTTTTGAACCCCTCCAAAAATGGTGAAGTGATACACAGGGGTGACCCTTACCTCTCATTTTCGGATTTTTTTTATAATGATACCGATTCAAGAACCAAAAAACTGCAACCTTTGGTGGACCGACCCCTACATTGTGAAAAGAAAATTTCAAATGTTTTCCTTGTTTCACCCCTTTAAGATTTGAATTAAAAGAAAATACTTTCTTTGTAAGCATTTACGTTTTATAAGTAATCTTTCTTAACAAATTTCAAATTATTAGTTCCAATAGTTTAGGAGAAATTGTGCTATCTTAAAATGAAGACAGGTTTGTCTAAATTTTTAGTTTTTAAAACACTTCTCTCTTTTGATAATATCCCAACAGGAACTTATCAATAAATTTGATTAGTTTTTAATTCTGTACATCATGTGTATTTACACTTTTGTTTTTAATTCTGTACATCATGTGTATTTACACTTTTGTTCTAGAATTAATAGGGAGAATTATCACATCGTCAAATGGATATTTTATCAATTGTGTATTTCATTATATAAATAAAAAAAAGTCACTGGATATATTATATGTATAACAAAGAGAGGCTCACACAAAGACCAACAGATACCCTTGCTTTTTTTTTAATTTTCATGTAGGGGTAATAGCGACCTATGGATAAATATTTTGGGGTAATAGCTAAAAAAGTTCCCCGACCTCTGCCCTAACGCGACGATATGTGTATTTTAAAAAATTCATTTGGCACGACGATATGTGTGTACGTTTATTTACATCAAGCAGAGGACAACCTCATTGATTTCTCTTTATGATTTAACAACTCTGCTTCTCTCGACAAAACAAAACCTTTTTAATTCAATGGTTTTAACATTATAGAATAAAAATGAAGTTGCTAAAAAATGTTTAAAGTAACATATAAGTAAACGTGTGGTTACCAAATCCGAGCAAGCTCATTAAGAAAAGTGCGATGAATCGATGACACATATGCTTGGGGTCGCAGACAGGACTCGCTCCGCAGCCAGCCAATTCCACATCGCTTTCATCTTCATCCGAAGTCGGATTAATTAATTGTTCCGAATCACTGCCGCCTTCCATTTCACTTGCCTTATATCATTTAGAGAAGAATCTAAAGAAACAGCCAAATCAAAACAAAACAAAACAATATCTTTAGCAAGTGTTCCAAGGAAAATTCTGATAATCGAGTATAATTACTATTGATCCGAAACTCTTCCGGATAAAGGCTCTTATCATATGATTATGATGTATTCTAGTATGTGTCAGAGATAATACAATGACAGCTGGTTGAGTTTCCTTGTTCGTCAGCCAACTGGGTCAACGCTCATTCGATTCCCGCCTTTTTTTAAAAACTCGACTCGCTCAATATACACTAAAAAAATTAAAAATAGATTACTAGGTAGGTTTCACAAATGAAAAACTACATAGCGGAGAGAAAGTTGTTAGGTAATTTTTTGATTTAGTTAAAACCGATATATTAATATTTTTTAATAATTAAAAATTCAGATTTGAAGCCAAAATTAAATAAAATTGAATGTATTTTTTGATGACGCGTTTTTACTTTCACTCCGACCATCACTGTAGAATAAGTTTTGAACTTAATTGCAATTAAAAATAAAAATAAGTACCTGGAACACCGAGCGATGCTCGGCAATTTTTTACTTTAAAAATGGGACCAATCGGAAGCTAGACTGAACCCAATGCAAAATTTTTTTTCAAAATCGGTTCACAATTGGCGGAGATATGATGTAACATAGAAACAAAAAAAAAAAAAAAAAATCAGTCGAATAGAGAACCTCCTCCTTTTTTGAAGTCGGTTAAAAATTAGAAATATGATTAGTTATGTCCATCGATTAAATTATTAAAGTTGTTATAGGGAAATAAGGACTATATTTTTTATGCATATAATTTATATTTTATTGCAAACGTTTCATCAACTTTGTTGACTTTTTCAGGGCTCAAATAGATTTCTTCCTTGCATATTTGTCATTTTTATAATTATTCTTTCTTAGTATCAACATGAATCTGATCGATGTTGACTTGCTTTGATATGTTTACTAAGAAAGAATAATTATAAAAATGACAAATATGCAGAAATTAACTATATGAGCCTCAAGAAGTCAACGAAGTTGACGAAACGTTAACATTAAAATATAAATTATCTGCATAAAAATATAGTCCTTATTTCCCTATAACAACTTTAATAATTAGAAATGTTTTACCTGTACACATGTTTCTAATTTTGTATTCAGTTTTTTATGATAACTCTTGATGATGGGACTCAAAACCCGAAATATATATATCGAGCTAAAAACTCAAAACATATTATATACTATATTTTTTTTTGTTTGTGAAACCTACCTTGAAATTTTACTTACTGATTATTTAAAAATGTTTCACCTTGAACCGAAACCTAACTCTAAAAATTATAGTTTAGGTCTATAATATTGAAAAAGCAATGATTTACGTTTTTTTTTTCATTTTTTTCAACTGGGTTTTTCAATATTTTTTCCTCAATTGCTCAATTTATCAGGTTGGGCCCTCGCCTCTGGCTGATTGGGTAGGGATTTATATTGCATCTTGTCTTCTTCAAGTAAACTCGAAATAAAATCAAAACTGTTAAAGGATCACGCTTAAATATTTTCTAATTTTTCAACTTCTTTCCTCAAATTAATTTTGATGATTTGCACGAAATTACCACCTCGTTTCTTGCTTTGAAGATTTAATATATTTCTTTTCTTGAGGAAGAATCGTATTAACGAGTAAATTTTGAAAAATCTCCAGAAAATAAATAATTTATAAGACAATAATAAAAAGTACAAGTAAATATATAGTATTTTATTGTTTTGTTTTTATTTTTAATAATTTTTATAATAAAATAAACATTTTTTTTTAGTGTATTTCTTTCATTTCATTTCCATATTTAAGATTCATCCATGCTTTGCGATCTTCTTCATTTGAAGGACCCCACTTTGAAGTAGAGGAGAGAGTTGATTTCAATCGCTAAAAAAAAATTATGGTTATATAGAAAAGAAAAAAAATTATTGATTGTTTATATAAATGAAAAAATACAAATATTTTATAAAAAACATTATAAAACACGTTTATTCAAAAGCCAATTGTTTCGGGAGAATTTCTCCCTTTTTCAATGACAAATTTTTTTCAAAAAAAGAACAAAAAAAGTTGCTTTCTCTAGAATTAGAAAGCAACACTTCTAAATTCTAGAGAAAGCAACTTTTTTTGAAAAAATTTGTCATTGAAAAAGGGAGAAATTCTCCCGAAACATCTTGCTTTTGGAATAAACGTGTTTTATATTGTTTTTTATAAAATATTTGTATTTTTATTTCTTTATGGTTATATATTATGAAATTATATTCATCAAATACAATAATCATTATAACAAATTATTAAAGTTGTTATCGGTAAATAAGGACTATATTTTTTATGCAGATAATTTACATTTATTGCCAACGTTTCAAGTCAACTTTGTTGACTCTTCGGGGCTCAAATAGTTAACTTCCATGCATATTTGTCATTTTTATAATTAGTAAACATAGCAAGGTAAGTCATCAAGATTTATCAGATTGAATTTTTTTTTCAATCTGATAGATGTTGATGACTTGCCTTGTTATGTTTACTAATTATAAAAATGACAAATATGCAGGGAAGTTAACTATTTGAGCCTCGAAGAAGTCAACAAAGTTGACGAAACGTTGGCAATAAGATATAAATTATCTGGATAAAAAATATAGTCCTTATTTCCCGATAACAACTTTACTAATTTAATCGATGGACATAACTAATCAAAATAATTATAACAAATGTTTAATAAATACCTGTTTCAAAGTACCAGGAGTTATCGCAAGCTTGTAGATCATATATATGGGAATACAAATCATAGAAGAGGCTGCTGAAAGCCAGCCGAGGACATGAGACCATTTGGGATATACAACATTATTATATGTTATTTCTGTATTAAACGCAATTGTCATAAAGAACATAATCTGTAAAAAAAATTAAATATTATTAGTGAAGATTTTTGATGCTTAGATAGTTGAGTTGTTTTTCTGTAGAGAAGTTTTAAGGTAGTTCTTTCGCGATAATCCACACAAAAAGTTTTAGCCTCGTAACCCCTCTATACATATGAACGGTGCTAAAATTTTAGGTTATGTTTTTTTAACGTGACTGTACTTCTGACACTACTATATCCTCTTTATGAATGGATCGTTTCCAAGCCATTGATCTTATATCCCCTCCACTAAAAATAATCGCCCAAATATGTTTTTTTTTTATTTTTTATCAAAACTACGAGGTAAATAATTTCAATTTTTTTTTAAGTTACTCCGAATATATTATTCTAACAAATATTAGTTTTTCATCAAGATGGTGAAAGTCCTTCAATGAAAAAAAAAGAAAATAATGATAATTTTCCCACCCTTTCCCAATCTACCATATTATAAAAAAATTTCATTTTTAATTGCAATTATTTCATGTTAGGTGTGGTAAATAGTAGTCAAATTTTAACAGTGTCTTTATTATGCTTTTAATGACTTATATTCAAGTTTCGAAGACTTCTTGAATTTTTGCATTTGTGAAAGAACTACCTTAATAGAAAAACCACCAAGATTATAAACATTTTTTAAGATATCCATCATACACAATGTTTCGATATCTAATTCTGGAGTTGTTTTCACAGAGAATATTTGAATTCTCAATCTCATGGCATAATTTGCAAGCACTTGAAAATGACTCTATAATTAAATATTGAATCGTCGAAGGATATGTCATTTAGAATGTCTTATCTAGGTGATATACACATATTTTCATTGAAACAACCTATATTTGACATTTATAATGACATCTCATTCGAAGTTTCGATAGCTAATTCTGGAGTGGTTTTCCAAATGCTAGTAGCAAAGTCATTCCATAAGATTGAGAACAGGGGCGTAGCTAGATAACCAAAGGATCTGGTGCAAAAAAATGAGCCCTATCTAAACTGGTTAGGTGTTATCAAGTAAAAATATTAATGTATATATAAATACTTTAAAGGTGAAAAGCCGCTTTATCATCAGCTCTTATCGTTATCGAAGAGTTTAGGAACTTGCCAGAACCTACTATTTATATATCTCAATATTAAGTAAATAAGATTTTTCATTGAACTTGAACTTGAGGGTCCGAGGACCCCTGAGCTGCACGGCACCGCCTAGCCCTCCGATAGCTACGCCACTGATGGAGAATTCAAATGTTTTCAGTGAAACCAAGTCCAGAATTAGATGTTGTGCATAATGAGAATATCAAATATTAAATTAAATGTATTTGCTTAAGGTGAATTTAATCAAGCAACACAGATAAATTAATTGATTGAAATTTTTGGTAAGGAAATAAGAAATGGATTGGGAACTAAAAACAATCGCTGAGGAATTAGATCCACGAATCCCAAGATCGCGTAAAAGAGCAAAGTGCAAAGGACAAGTATCGAAAATAAATTTACTTGAATTCTAAATGCAATGCGGCCTATAATGAGGTATTATAAAAGAGAGGGGCGTAGAATTAAAGCGAGTTTGTTTTCGCCGCTCTGCAATGTATGTTCGAACTAAGGCTAAATACAGAAAGAAAGCACGTTACTCGTTGTGTGATGATAATGAACATTTCGAATCACCCGTAATTTTTTCATTTTATGAAGCGGCTAAGATCTTGGCAATATTTAGTAATTAGGCAATTTCTAAAATTAACAAAGGAAAGTTGACGAATCGTTGGACTCAGCGAACTGGGAAAATTATAGAAACTAGTTGCATTGTAGTTATTTAAATGAACTATGCTAGATAGCTATAGTTAATGAGTCTTTTTATAGACGCTGGATCTAATTCCTCAGTGATATAAAAATTTTTGAGGATGTTGAGGAAGTAAACACTTTAATTGTTTATTTCCGAGCTTTCGAACATTATCTCATCTTTAGGGCTAAAACAATACCGGAAGAATAATTTAAATAAATCTAGACACACGGCAGTGTGTAAGCCAAGTTCGGAAAAGGGGGCGGCTCACGGGCCATGTGTATATTTACACGAATCATTTCAAGCAGCTTTCGACCCCCCCCCCCCCCCCCCCCATAACTCAAAAACTATTAGTCCTACACACTTGAAATTTTGCATGTATAATAAGACCCACTGGAAGAACTAGAATTCCAAATTTCATGATTAAACCTATTATAGTTGTTGAGTTATTGAGGTGTGAAAAGTGCCATTTTTAACACTGACAGACTCACATATCAAAAACCTAGAGTACTTCCAATGCTGAAATTTGGCATACTGGTAGAGTTTGGGCTACAATTAAAGGGAAAAATCGAAAAGTGAAACTTTCCTTTTTCAGGACCTAAAATGAAGGGGTAAAATTTATTATAGGCTTAATTAACATATAGTGAAAATACAATCAAGCTAGAATTCTGAAATTTGTCATACTGGTAAAGCTTGGCAAATTAATAAATGAGAAAATTGAAAAACCGAAGCTTTCTCTTCTTTAGGACATCAAATGAAGAGGTGAAATTGAAGTGCTTTAACTGTATTAAATACATTTGCATGCATTAAATAAATTTTATTTAGATAAATTAAAGGATAAAATTTTTTTCAAAAATTAATGATATCTGACCAAAAACATAAATGTGAAAAAGGGGCCAAGTTCGGTACCAAGGTTGTCGACTTCGCCGACAAAAGAGTTAAGTTATGCCGGCAGGATACAAAGTTCCACAAAAGAGAAACAAAGAGGTTGTCCTCTGCTTGATGGAAATAAACGTACACACACATATATATCGAAATTATATATCTGTATGTATATATATATATATATATATATATACATGTATATATATATATATACATATATATATATATATGAGTGTATGTTTATTTCCATCAAGCAGAAGACTAGCCTCTGTGTTCCTCTTTGTGAATCAACAACTCTGCTACTCTCGGCAAAACAAAGACTTTTCAATTAGGTACAAAGTTCCATTGCAGTTCCTTAAATCCTAGCTATAGGAATGTACAACCGTTCTTCAATTGATTTAAAGACAGCAATTTGTTGCGTTCTTTGATATTGAATTTATAACTAAAAGCAACTATAAAACCAAGTTTTATATCCAACTAAAACAATAAATTGTTTGAAGTATCAAATAGAAATAGCAAAGCTAAATTTTAAGTTGTATTAAATATCATCACGTTAAACGTAATTTATTGACTATTATAACTTGCCAAGTTATAAATTCAATATCAAAGAACGCTGCAAATTGTCTTTTAAATCAATTGAAGAACGGTGTGCATTCTCGCCGCCGTAGACTATGATTTGAGGAACTGCTATCGGAGTTCTTGGTACCCGGTATATATCTCAACTCTTTTTTGTCGGGGAAGCCGTTTGTACCATTGTACCGTACTTGGGCCCTTTTTCACTTGGGCCCTTTTTCTCGTTTGTTTTGTATTCGGAAATAAACAATTAAGGTGTTATTTTTGAGCGAAAATCTGAAACATTCTCAACATCTATTTTTCTTATAAAAAATGGAACTTTTTGAAAACAAAAATATATCCACCTTTATGGCCCCCGATAAGGGTGAGATTCAACCCTAGTAGCACAATGTTTCAAACTATATCTATATAAATAAAAATGTACTGTTACGCTTAAGTGATACGTTGAAGGATCTCCGAAAGTTCTTCACCGATTTCTTTGAAATTTTCACACAACATTCCATTCAAATACACGAGTGTTTTTATATATAGTGTTTTTATAGATATCACACCTGTGGCATGTAAAAAATATTTTTCGAGGAAACAACGCCAGCGCCTCTCTGGGGGGTAAAAGCAAACAAACAAGATGGCCGATAATAGCTTTTTGGAAATCTTTCAACTGTCAATATTATTTTTGGTTAAGGGAACAATTTTGACAAGTAATATATAATTCATTTACTGTTTTAATACCTATTGAATATAGTTTCGATACGTCCAGTGGTTTAGGGGTGAAGCATAAGTGTTAGTCACAGCAACGAGTGGTTGGGTCAGCTATTATCTATATAAATTTTAACCATAGGTCGAAGGCCCGGGCGTCAGCTAGTAGTTACTATATAGTTTGAAACATTGTGCTACTAGGGAAGCTTTTTAATTTATTGTAACGGGGTTGGCTGAGTTGACACTGGCAGTGGGGAGTGGGACTGGGAGTAGAATCATGGATTGCTTTATTTTATATATTAAAAATTACCAAAAGTATACTAGGTGTGATGAATTTCCAACAGAAAATTGATAATTTATTAATTTTATCATTTATCATAAATTCAATGTCTCTGACAAAGGCCTCGGTACCTGAAAGAATATGAAAAACAAAGAAAAGTTGAAAAAAAGTTAGATGGAATGATAATCATATAAAAAAACATTTACCATAAAATTGTGTAATTATAATTACTTCAACAAAGCAAATCAGAATTACAGATATCGAACACGCGTACCAGTCAAATAATTGAAGTAAATACATGCCTCCCTGAAAAAAAGAAATAAAAAAGAATTATATTGTAAATAATAAATAGAAATAATAACTAATTCAAAACTTACATTTGTAAGATATACGAGAGAACATAAACACATAACAAAACACGAAGAGAATGATATTAGTAATTTATGTCGATGTAATTGTGGATATTCATCACTTACACTTGATATAATAGCTTCAATCTGAACAAACTAAAAAATAATAAATTAATTAAATGTAATAAGTAAAGATAAAGAAAAAAATATATTTTACAATATTCTAAAGTGTTTTGAAATTATTTTAAAGAATATATTAGGGGTATTTTCTTTTAGAGGGGAGTGAATTCAATGGAAAGGCAGCCCAAGGATAATGAAAAATAAAATTCCGAATAAGTTTATTTTTCATTCTCTTAATGTAGTTGTTTCGCGACAATACTAGCAAAAAGTTAGTGCTAGAGTATATAGAACAGACAATAAGGATTCATAATTCATAAGCCCAGAAATTTTTGCTGTTTATGTACCGATTCTAGCCAATTCCGTGCTCGTTTGACAAATCTGGCACCATGGTAAGAGATTGAATATTTTTATATTAAAATGACAGATAAATACATTTTAAATTTCTATAAAAATCGTTTTGTTATTTTTTAACAAATGTAATCAACGCCTACGTTACACCTTATGAAAATTATAATTTTGAAAAAATCTAGCGCATTCGCGCTTTATACGTCTTTCGCTGGTTAAATAAATGCGCTGTTGCCAAATTGTTTTTAGTGTAAATTTTTTTTATATATTTTTCATTATTTATTCCTTATTATCTCAGAAACTGTGTTGTAACTATGAATCAAAATTGTCTTAAAATATGTATTGGTTATTGTTTAATGTTGGTTTAGTTTTTTATAAAAATGGTAAGAAGGGTTTCTTAATTATAATTAAATATGTATGTAAACTTTCCGATATCCCGTATAGTTCAATGTATAAGTGTCTGAAAAAGTCTATCTTTGGAATTTAATATCTCCGGAACTATATTGTTCATAAATTTCGTTTTGCCACCAATCGATGCAGAAGTATTTAAATAATAATCTGTCTAAATTTCAAAAAAATCCTAAGAAAACCCATTTGGCGGAACAACTACCTTAAAAGTGATCTTTACTCCTTCAGGGTTTAAAATGGTCAACGAAGGAAACATACAAAAATTTCCTTCTTCTCTTTTAATAGTGCTCGAATATTGTTATTTTTTGCCAGAATAATCAATACAATAAAGATTTTGAAAAAAAATCTATTGATGTTGATTCTGTTAAGATTAACTATATTCGAGCAGTGTTGAAGGAGAGAAGAAGTTTATTGTATGATTTCTTCGTTGGCCTATTAACTCTGAAAAAGTGGGAAATATTTTCCGAAACGCCGGGTTTTTAAGAGGATAAATTATTTTATTCGTTATCCTTGGACTGCCTTTCCATCAATTCTCCATTTTATGTTTTATTTTTTTGTAACGAAATTTTCTCTGGAGAGAGACGGACTGGTAGAAATTTTAATTGAAAGTAATGGAAGGCAGCCCAGAGGTAGTGAGGAAAGAAAAAATTAACACATATAAAATAAGGTGTAATTTATTGGAATCCTTCCTCCTTTCCTTTCAAACCGACGTTTCTGAGGATTTTTCCCTCCTTCTTCAGGGTTTCAAAGGGTCAATGAATGAAACAAATAAAATGTTTCCTTCTTCTCTCCACAGTAGTGTTCAAAAACTTTCTTCATTTGTAACAAAAGGCATAGAAAGACAAAAATTTTTTTTTTTCCTTCTTTTCTTAAGATTCCAATAAATTACACCTTATTTTATATGTGTTAATTTTTTCTTCTCACTACCTCTGGGCTGCCTTCCATTACTTTCAATTAAAATTGATGTTTTATGTTCTAAAAAAAAGTTTTACTGATTGTTTAATAAAAAAATCAATTAATTGATTGTTATATAATTAAAATAAATACAAATCTTTTATAAAACAATATTTAAACGTTTAATTAAACCCCAAAAAATTAAACATAAAAAGCATATTTTTAATAAAGTAAGTTTTATAAAAGATTTGAATTTATTTTAAAATTTTTATTCAACTTATTAATATAATTTTTAAATTATATAAAAAAGAACCCTTAAATAATTTATGGGTAACTGCCAGTGCTGCCGCGAGCTTTTATTCGAATATACTATTCATTTTAGTAATTAAAGTTAATTAAACGTTTAAAGATAGTTTTATAAAAACACAAGATTTTGGTTAAAATAGAAGTACCGGAAGCAATCTGTTATAGGAGGCAATACTTTGAATTATAATAAGAGAACATTTAGAACTAACTTTGTATAGGAGTATATCGTCATCAATCTGTACTTTATATTGATATTTTGAAGCTTATATTTTTTAGGACTGTATTGTATCATAAATGTACTACCTTTGAGATATTTTATGGAATGTACTAGAAACTAAATTATTTTAATGTTAATGTACTATTGTACTTTTCAAGCAAAAATGTACTGTAAATAATACATTTGTACTGTAACGGCAGCACTGCTAAGTGCATATATTTAAAATTAGTTTAAAATTATGTTTTAGTTAATAAAATAAAAAATACTTACGCAGCTATCCATTCCCAAAAGATAAAGCATAAAGAAAAAAAGAATGGCCCAAAAATGAGGAAAGGGCATTAATGTTAATGCTTCGGGATAAGTAACGAATGCTAATCCTGGACCTAAAAATAAAAAAAATAAAAAAAGCAAAATATTATTTTACCCCTGGTGGGACTCGAACCCACAATCCCCGGTTTAGGAGACCGATGCCTTATCCATTAGGCCACAGGGGCTTGGTACAATTGGGCCGCTTAAAGTCATATATGATCATTTATATTTTTATTTGCACTTTATTAAATAATTGAATGAGATAAAATGAAAATTAAAGTAGATAAGATATGTATATATTGTTTAAGCATAATCATTTATGTATATATATATAGGCTAGACTTTATTGAATAATTATTCAATTTATTTGAATTTAAATTTTTTTAATATAATCAAATCAATTAAAGAATTTATTTATCTGATAAAATAACTAATATAATAAATACATTAAGGAAAATCTACAGATTGTATTAATTCTATAATAAAATAGAAATCAATCAATTTTTTGGTTATAGTTATGACAGGAGGAGCCCGCCGATTTTAAATAATAAATAAAAAATTTATAAAAAAAGATTTCTTGTAGTTGAAGAGTTTGGTGCTTGAATAATTGGAAGAGAAATTTTGAAATTACAAAAATGAATTGAAATTTTCTAGTTCACTACGTTTCAGGATCTGCTTAAGAAGCCATCCTCAAGTGATGATAAAATGTAGCTATAGTGTTTTTAAAGTTTTGAAATTGTAAATAGTATAGTTAAAAAGTGGAGAATTTTTTCCAGGGTAAGCTATTCATAGTAAACTTAAAAAAATTAGTTCATTTTTTTTAGTGTATTCACGACGTTTCGGTTTCAAAAGCCTTTTTCAAATCAAGATAGATATAGTTAGAGTCAAATCAACCCATTGATCTGTTAAGAAAAATACTAATTGTAAAACATTTTGATCATAAAGTAATATAGAGTGGAGGGCTCCATCAGGAACCATGTATTTTAGCGTATACATGTTACAGACCACTAGCGGTTCGGAATGGGCAATAAAATGGCGGGAACCGCTCTCTTTAGCTCTATAATTAAATTATTAAAACATTAACATATAAAAATCAAAGAAATAAATTACTAGTTAATTTAATATAGGCACTTACATTTCAGGATTTTTAGGTCGTTTAAAAAAAGTATGTTCTTTATCTGATTTTGTGTCGCGAAAGCAACGCTGCCATAAAACATTGAAGTCGAGAACTAGGCATATTTAATAATATTTTAATCTATAAATTTGTATGTTGGAAAATTTTCTAAATGAACGTTTACCACAAAGCCTGTATGAATCTTTTATCTATGAAAAAGGCTTTGAATATCCAATGACTATGATCTTTGAATAGCTCTTAAGGTAGTTCTTTCACAAATGCAAAAATTCAAGAAGTCATCGAAACTTGGAATATAAGTCATTAAAAGCATAATACACATACTGTTAAAATTTGAAGACGATTTACCACACCAAACATGAAATAATTGCAATTAAAAATGACATTTTTTACATAGGGTAGATAGGGAAATGGTGGGGATATGATCATTATTTTATTTTTTTTCATTGAAGGACTTTCACCATCTTGATGAAAAACTAATATTTGTTAGAATAATATATTCGGAGTAACTTAAAAAAAATTGAAATTATTTACCACGTAGTTTTGATAAAAAACAAAAAAAACAAACCTATTTGGGCGATTATTTTTAGTGGAGGGGATATAAGCACAATGGCTTGGAAACGACCGGCAAGTATGTGTGTATCTATATAGAGATTTCGTAGTGTGAGTGGACAGTCACGTTAAAAAAATACCTTAAAATTTTAGTTCCGTTCGTATTTATAGAGTGGTTACGAGGCTAAAACTTTTTGTGTGGATTGTCGCGAAAGAACCTCCTTAAGGACTAAGAATGTTCTCAGAGCCGCTAGAGATCGTTTTTCGATATTCGGTAGCCTTCTAATCTATAATATTCTGATTTGATCTTAACATATTGATGGGCTGAAATGACTAAAAATATTCCTATCATCATTTGATAAAATATTCAGAATCAGAAGCCAAAACGACGTGAATAATTATCAAAAATTTTGGAGGGTTCTAATTTCACCATCGATGGTTCAGCTCGGAAGTATTCTCCAGTTAATCAAAGCCTCAATGAGCAGCTCATGAATAGGCTACATACTATTATAGATCTATCATCACTTAAATATGCGTTCAAGGAGCTAAAGTGACAAGAGACCTAGAAATTCAGTTATGACCAAATTTGATAGACCCCACCGAAACGTAAAAAGAATACTAGATTATGTAAATTATTTTTTTAATTTTGTATTGATGGTCTACTACAAAATTTTTTTTTCACATTAAAAAAAAAAAGTTTAAATTCTTATAACTTGAAAACCATAAAATTCCAGTTTCGAGTCTTATATAAAACTTAAGAAAATTATTTAGTTCCATAAACACCTGTTAACACTTAAGCTCTATAGAGATGTTGAATTTTAGAGAAAATATTTTGTTTTCGTTAAATTTCGAAGTTTCGGCTCGATCTGGCCATGATCTGATATGGATTGTTTTATATATTTTTGTAATTAATAAAGTAAGTCTAATCTACTAATGTCATACTTTTTATTTTCTATTTGAAAGCATACGGCTTATATCCTGATGAAGGCAGGATATTTTAGGAACGATTTTATTTTCTTGCTACTTTCTCATGTAAGACGGTATATTAATAAGAATTAGAGTGACAACTATTAGTAATTATAGTAATTGATAAATTTAAAACATAAAATCATATTAAATAAAAGATACATGACGGATTTTGGATAATCATTTTTTATTAATGTTAAATATTAATTTTCGTAATGACGTTTCGTCCTTTTCAGGACTTTATCAAGTACTCAATTAATCAAAACATTAATCGTTGATAAAATAAATAGTAAAATATAATCGTAATATCTATCTTATAACAAATTAGCACAAAGTTATAAAATTATAATAGGAATAGAGTCTGGTGATTCCTTGTGATATTTCACTATAAACCAACATCCGCGTTCCTAATATTTCGCAATGTTATAAGATAGATATTATAAATATATTGTTTCTTGTCTCGATTATTTTACTATTTTATCAACGATTAATGTTTTGAGTAATTGAGTACTGAAAAGGAAGAAAAGTCGTACGAAAATTAATATTTAACATTAATAAAAAGATTGTCCAAAACCCATGAATCTTTTATCTATTATTATAATAGACATGAACCAACTAAATTTATAAAATCATATTTTTAAATAGAAGAATAAAATACCTCCTGTAGCAACAAGTGATACTGGAACGCCAGTTTGATTCGACATAAATCCCAGAACTGAAAATACCACGAATCCAGCAAAAATAGATGTTCCGCAATTTATTATTGGCACCAGGAGAGAATCTCTGCAATATTATTTTTATAAAAATTAAAAACAAAATACATTTTTTCAAAAATCATTCAACTGTTTAAAAAATATATATATTTATTAAAACCAGAAAATATAGTATAAGTAGGTATACTTACTATATAAGCAAAATAATTAATTAAATTGAAAGTTTCTTTTTGCCGAGAGTAACAGAATTTTTATAAATTAAAGGAGACAATAAAAGAGCGTCTTCTGGTGAAATAATACATTTTTAATTTATTTAACGAGACTATTATTATTATTATTAATTGTAATAGACTGATGAAGAGGCAAGCCCTCGAAACTATAGTCTCGTTATAAATAAATTAAAATTTTTTTATTATTTCAACAGAAGACACACGTTTTTTAATTGTCTCCTTTAAAATAATTAATGTTAAATGCAATTTTTAGGATTTGAAATATTTGAATTGGTTTCATCCAAATAGATAGATATATAGACTCAATATTATAAGAAATTTATTTTTATTATTAATAACTATTGAAGTTGTTATAGTACGATATCGAATCGATGGACATAACTAATCAAAATAATTATTAATAAATATTTTTGATTTTTGTTACTATTATAGATATATGTTTATTCTTATTATAGATATATGATTATTCTTAAGAAACCGAATACCGAAACACCATATTTTCTTCAGAATATTTGAATATTCATACCTATTCTAGATATTAACAAAAATCTATGCTAGACATAGAAAGGAATTTTATATTCTACTTGGTCATGATTTACAAATTTATTTATTAATAAGTATTGAATATTAAGCAAAAATGAGCATATTTACCTTTTAGTATTATTATTAAAATTATTAAAGCTCGCCATTGTAACGATTCCTCCCCAGCCTGGGCCAAGGGAGAAAAATATTTGAATAGCTGCATCTGCCCATACCTAAAACATTAATAAGATTTTTTTAATTAAACTAGTATATTGAGAATTTGAAAGTTTATATAGGAAAATAAGGACAAGTTTTTATATGTGACTCTTTACTTTATCCAATGCGAAGCATGGGTAAAATATTGTAATCGGTCTCGTGGCAAGCGCGACTTCAAAGGGTCCTCAGGTAGAGACTACGGAATCCATGGTCTCAATTAAAGTCACAAATTGTAGTATTCATTTAGGTTGAATTTTAGCACGTGACGGTTTTGCCAAAAATTACATGGGGATCTCGCCCTGAGGCCAAAAAGTATGATTTTTTTTCAGGAAGTGCGTGCGAATGGATGGGTGTATGTTATCGTTTTTTTTCGTCCACGATTTTTACCACACAGATGCACCTATTGAAATGAAATTGAAAACCTAGCATTATTTTAACAAAATGAAGCGCTGACTAGTTTTTGGTACATATCGGCCCACAAACATTAGTACTTTATTTCAGTATTTTTTTATTTTTTTCTAAATATTTTGAAAATGACTAAACCAATTTTGATGAAATTTAATATTGTAATTAAGTACATTGAGGACCACAAAAAGGTCTTATAAGGTTTCTTGTAAAATTATATTTCAAAGTACTTTAGTAAGTACTCTAGAATAATATAGTACATTGGATAAAGTTTAGCAACGAACCGTTGCAGTTTATTCATTTAAGAAACACAAATTTCAAAAAATATTTGGCACATTCACATAAACAATTTTTATTTCTTTTCTTTTTATATTAGCAATTACATTAGATATAAAACAGAAACAACATAAATAAGATGAGGCAACACTGTTTTTAATTTATGTTATTTCAGTTTTATATCTAATGTAATTGCTAATATAAAAAGAAAGAAAAAACTTGTTTATGTGACAAATATTTGTTGAAATTTGTGGTTCTGATGGTCTTCAATGGTAAAGAAGATAACAGGAAAATTTAGTCGAATGTGTGGCATGACTATTTGAAGCCCTGAAGAAGTCGGCAAAGTCGACGAAACGTTGGCTGATAAATAAAAAAGTCACTCATAAAAACTTGTCCTTATTTTCCTATTATAAACTTTCAAATTAATACAAATTATGGACGGAAATGATAATTTGGCACGTTTCTACAGGTTATATCGCCACTAAGAATTTAAAAATTTATACCGAAACGTCTTGGACTTGTTTAATGAATTTTCTATTTACAAAATAGATAACAGCTCTAAAATCATTTCTTTCGTTTTCGTATATATTTTTTATATATCATTTTGTTCCAAAGAATTTGAACTCATATTAATAGGATTATAATTAATGATTTATATAGGTTAGGTACTAATCAATCAGCCTTGAAAATATGAAAAAATTCCTGAAAAAGAAACCGAAATGTAGTTAATGGAAATTTTATTTTTATCGTGGTAATAAAGAAAGATAAATAAAACGAAACATCCCTGAAAATCATCCAAATACATTTTAGATTTTACGAATATCATAGTTATAATTTTATATTTTGAATATAATATAAATGAATATTATTTTAAGCATATTTTTTTATTGTATTAAGGTAGTTGTTTCGCGACAATAGTAGCAAAAAGTTAATGCTAGAGTATATAAAACAGACAATAAGGATTCATAATTCATAAGCCCAAAACTTTTTGCTGTTTATGTAACAATCCCGTGCTCGTTTGACAAATCTGGCAGCACTGTCCGAGCTCTTGTATATATTTTATCATAGAAATTTCAGATAAAGTACATTATAAAGGGATATTTATAAAACAAAAAGTTCTTAATAAGCGATTGAAAGCTGTTGCGACAATGCCTGAAGCGAAAAAACGTTAAAAAATTACTAAAGTTAACCCACTTTTAAGGTTAAATAAATGCGTTGTTTGCCAACACGTTTTTAATGTAAATTTTTCATTTATTTATTATTATATCAAAAACTTTGTTGTAACTATGAATTAAAATTTTCTTAAAAAATGTATTAGTTATTGTTTAATGTTGGTTTAGTTTTTTATAACAATAGTAAGAGTTTCTTAATTATAATTAAATATGTATGTAAACTTTCCGATATCCCGTATAAGAGTTTGAAAAACTCTATCATAAGAATTTAATATCTCCGGAACTATATTGTTCATAAATTTCGTTTTGCCACCAATCGATGCAGAAGTATTTAAATAATAATCTCTCTAAATTTCAAATAAATCCTAAGAAAATCCATATGGTGAAACAACTACCTTAAATATTTCTTTATTAAAACATTATTATCAAATTTTAATTGAATGTAATGGAAGGCAGCCCAGAGGTAGTGAGGAAAGAAAAAATTAACACATATCAAATAAGGTGTAATTTATTGGAATCCTTCTTCCTTTCCTTTCAAACCGACGTTTCGGAGGATTTTTCCCTCCTTCTTCAGGGTTTCAAAGGGTCAATGAATGAAACAAATAAAATGTTTTATTCTTCTCTCCACAGTAGTGTTCAAAAACTTTCTTCATTTTTAACAAAGGCATAGAAAAAACAATTTTTTTCTTTTTTCCTCCCTTTCTTAATTAGACCGTTATCAAATGTTTATTAATAATGCAAAAGTTTCAGAAGAAATTCTTCCATAATCAATGGAACAATTGGCAAAATGTGTTTGCTTTATAATTTGTTAATATAGTTGTAATCAATTGATATAGTCAATTAAATTACCTTAAAATTGGTTAAATATTCCCATTTTGGATAGATATAAAAATGAATTCCAGTAAATGCACCAGGAAGAGTTACACCGCGTATAAATAAAATAAGAAGAATCACAAAAGGAAAAGTAGCTGTGAAATAGACCACCTTAAAATAGAGAAAAAAATATTTTAAAAATTATAATGTATTTATAATAATGAGTTAAAAATATAGAAACATGCAGAATTAAGAACTAAAATATGGAAGTTGTTGAGGAATTGGTGAAAGACCTGAAGTGTGACTTAAACTGGAAGACAATAGAATAACTAATTAAAAACAAAAATGGATTTGTAGACCAAGAAATAAGAAATATGCTAAAAATTAGAACCAAAACAAATTATTTAAATGGAGGATTATATATTTTACAGCAAGTTGTTAAGTCTAATGTTAACTTTAATTCAAATAAGACTCAATGTTGTCTAATTTCTAGGCGCGAAAATAGAGATTTCCCTGATATTCACTTCGATTCGAATACCCTGAAAATGTGTGACAACCTATCCATGTTGGGCGTCTCTGTCGCATCTGACCTGTCTTGGAATGAACACATCTCCTCTGTGGCAAAATCTGCAGCAAGGAAGATTGGCTTCTTATTCAGGTCCAAGCGATTTTACAAACCCCCACAACTTCTCACCATCTACAAGGCCCAAATCCGCCCCTGTCTCGAATACGGCTCTCATCTGTGGAGAGGAGCCTCAAAATATTCTCTTGCTACCCTGGATGCAATTCAGAAACGAGCCGTCAGGCTAATTGACGATTCTACCCTCACCGACTCCCTCGACTCGCTGGCTCATCGAAGAGATGTCTCTGCCCTTTCCCTTTTCTATAGATACTATCACGGCAGGTGCTCTGATGAGATAAAATCAATAATTCCCCCCAAAGCATGCTTTGCACGCAGCACACGTTTTGCCGACTCCCAACACTCTTTTGTGGTCAAATTGGAAAAGTGCCGGACCACTTCATTCGCGAATATCATATATCCCCATGACTTCAAGGAACTGGAACTCTCTCCCAGCCTCTATCTTTCCCAGCACCTATGATCTTCAAACCTTCAAAACCAGGGTGCATAGACACCTACGTCTACACCCTCTCACTTAATCAACTTTCCCTTCTCTTCGGTAATGCAAGGGTCTTTCGAGATCCATAGGGGCTACATCTTTACTGGTGCACCCCTTCTTGCATTCGATTGCATTAAAAAAAAAAAATGTTTAATTTTTTTCCGAACTGTTAAAATTCAATTGTATTATTTTGTAAATATGATCTCGAAACAGGAGAATAGTTTTAAATAAATTAAATTAAATAAATAAATATATGAATTAAAGGTATTCCCTCCGGAGTTGAATCCTTTTGACAAACAACTCTTCTCATGTCAAATTCCTTTAAAGAATTGAAAAAATTGAAAAACTAATATTGTTATCATTTATCCATTTGAATTTATTAAATAAAATTGAGTAGATTTTGATGAGGCAGTCCAAAATTCAAAAAAAAGATAATTTAAACTATCTTTTTTATTCATAAACCGATGTTTCGGAGGCTTATTCCCTCCTTCAGGATTTTGAAAGGACAGTGAAGGAAATCCAATGTCTGTCTCCTCTCTCAATGGTAATAACAATAATATATCGTATTTAATTCTCAGTAAAATTTTGTGTAGTGCTGAGAATGAAATACGATATATTATTGTTATTGCCACTGAGAGGAGACGAACATTGAATTTCGTTCAGTGACCTTTCAAAACCCCGAAGAATGAGCGAATAAGCCTCCGAAACGTCGGTTTATGAATAAAAGATAGTTTAAATTATCTTCTTTTTTTGAATTTTGGACTCTCATCAATATCCACTCAATTCACTTATCAGTCCGTATCCAAAAATTACTTCAATCTTATTAAATAAAATTATTATTATATATAATATACAAAATTTATCGCTTTTGAATTGACAAGCAGTGAAATAACTCAACTCTTAATAATATGCTAAAGGCAAAAGACATTGGCCAGTTTGTGATTGCCCATGGTTATTCCCAGGCCAGCTGGCAGGCCCATGTACACTGTGGTGCAAAAAAAGTGGAGCACTTAGAAAAATTTTGTTTTTTCAAATAATTTTCAGAAAATACATATTTTATTTAAACTTTTAATACATACTGTGATTGTACAAATATTTTTAAATATTTTTAGAGTGAAAACAATGCATTACTTTAATTTAAAATTAAAATTAAATCTATTTAAACTAGCATAAATTTTCAGGTTTGAAACCTGATCCCTTTATTGAATTGTATTAAATGATTATCGTCTAATTTCGAATATTTTAATGTTTATCAGTTCGATTTGAATATCTCATCTTTTAATTTAATTTAATTTGAAGGGGACATACACTGTGGTGCAAAAAAATAGAACACTTAGATTGATTCGGTGTCAAAAGAGGGCCTGTCGCTGTTCTCCTTGACATCAACCCTAATTCCCGGAGACGTCTTCTGATAGTCCAACCACTTAGGTTGTGTGTTGAGTTTGTAGAAGGCGCTGTTGAATTTGAGCTGCTGTACAATGTCGATCCCTCAATACCTCCAATTGTATGAATCAGTATGAATCGGTCATCTCTCATTTGAAGCTCTAATTCGACCAGATCCCAGTCTCCTGGCATAAGAGTTCGTTTCTCTATATCGTTTTACAGCTCTGTGGATACTTCCAAGCGATGTTTTAAGTCGTTGAGCGACTTACCGATACGGTCTTCCATCATTTATTAGAGCTACAGATTGAGCTACTTCCTCGGTCTTTAGAGTCATTATGCTTGGACAATATTTTAAATGAAATTAGATTGAAAGTTTTTTTTGCCAAGGGTAGCAGAATTTTTATATATTGAAGGAGACAATAAAAGAGAGTGTCTTCTCCTGGAATTATAAATTTTATTTATAACGATATATAAGTTGTTGATGTCAAGGAGACCAGGGACAGGCCCTCTTTTGACACAGAATCAATTTAAGTGTTCCACTTTTTTTGCATCACACTGTATATAAACTAAACTCTAGTTTATTCGCGGATGGATTATCCGCTTTGCGGCTAATCCGTGGTCAATCTCAAGTGAAGAGGTGTTTTATCTCGAAATAACAAAAACTGCTGATGGATTATTTTGTGCAAAAAGTACAAAAATTTTCACTTTTTTATGCTTTTTAAAAATGTCTGAAACGTGGAAAAAAGATCATTTTCAACCGTGATTTTTTTTTCTATCGATGTGTCTAGATTCAGATACCCACGATAACTTGAGAACGAAAAGGCTTAGAAAGTTTGTTCTTGTTCTAAAATATTTGTATTATTTCCATAAGCGGAGAAGTGATTAGATTTTGGACTTTCTAGCTTTAGAACTTCTGGTTCAAAATGCATAAAACCTTATTTTTTGAGATTTCTATAGTTAATAAATAGAACAGGTGTGTTTTGAAATACCATTTTATAAATTTATTCAAAAAAAAAATATATTTTTTGAATAAATATTTAGAAAAATTAACATTATGGTGAAAAAAATGCCATTTTTTTTATCATAAAATAGTTTTGGTCTGTTTTGAGATATTTCAAAAAATCGATGCAAAAGACGATTACAAAACTACTTACTCCCTGTGGTAAAGTAAAATTCTAAAAATGAAAAAGCTTACCTTTCCAACAGATTTAACTCCTTGCGCAATACAAATAAAAATAATGATCCAAGATATAATATTTAGTATAAGTAGAGGAATCACTATACTTCCTGGATTTTCGATTCCATCACTAATTTCAAGTATCTTGTTATGAAAAAATTAATATATAGTTAAAATATGGTGATTTCAATTATTTTATAAATACTTCCTATTAATTTTATTTATTTTCTTAGAAAAACATACTGACAAGCGAAATAAGTAAGTTATAATGAAAGGCAACCCATAAATAATTTAAATTTATTCAATTTCCGAGGTTTCGGAGACTTTTTTCTCTCCTTTTTCAGGGTATTGAATCAATCATCAATAACTATTCAATACTCTGAAGAAGGAGAAAAAAGTCTCCGAAACGTCGGAAATTGAATAAAATTAAATTATTTATGGACTGCTTTTCATTATAACCTACTTACTTCCTATCGAGGGGTGAACCGCGACCTAAAATCGTGTACACCTACTTCCACTTCTACTTTCATTTCCAAGTAGAAGACAATAGATGACAATATCTAATGATTTCCAAATAATTCCAAAGACGGTGTACACTTAATTCCAATCGCGGTTCACCCCTCGCTTCCTATTAATGCTCGAGAATTACAATTTAATAAAATTTAAATATTTAATCAATGATGTAAAATATTGACACTATTGATATTTTTGAGGAAATAGGAGAAAGCATTTCAAAATGATTAAAATCAATTTATTTCAATAGTATGATAATCCTTTGAAGTTTTATCATAATAAACTACCCTAGTCACTTTTAAGTTCGGAAAGATTATTTGTTTAAATAAATACATTCATATTTAAAATAAGAAAATGATAAATTCTAAACTTACTGAAAAAATTCATCCGCTGGTGTTTTAATCTCATTTGAAATATTTGTAATTATATTAGTTTCTGAAATGTCTAACTGAAAATAAACTTATTAAAAAGAATTAAATAAAAATAGATAACTATTAAGTACCTATACCATAGAGATAGATACCTTGTGACATTTTGGCGTATTCCAAGGATTCCCACATTCCGACCAGGGCAATTTTTTCGAAAAAGTCATGACAATAAAATATAATGTATATGAGAGAATTACATTATAATAAGAGGTTCCGATTAAATTTACAATGATTATTGCCCATCCTGCACCTAAAAAATTGAAAATAATTATAAAAAAAATTATTCCGGTACCGGGAATCGAACCCGAGCCTCCTGGGTGAGAGCCAGGTATCCTAGCCACTAGACCATACCGGAGATATCGGTGAGCCTGCTTATAAAAAGTTTTCATTAAATTTAGCGTTAATAAAATGTATTAATATATTAATCTTAATAAAGTAGACTAATAAATCTAATAAGCAGATAGAATAAGATTTTAAACGCATAAATAAACAAAGCTTTAAAACGAAAAATTCCAATTTATAAAATTTTTGTCAATTTCGGTCAGGGTCGTACCATTCGGAAATGGCGGTAAAGTTGCGCCATTTAGTAAATTATCTAAATACGAGGGGTGAACCGCGACCTAAAATCGTGTACACCTACTTCCACTTTCATTTCCAAGTAGAAGACAATAAATAGATGGCAATAGATTATCTAATGCAGAGGCCGGGGAACTTTTTTAGCCATTACCCCAAAATATTTTTGCGTAGGTTTGCTGTTACCCCTATTTATTCTGAAAAGCAAGATAAATGTATATTAAAAAGAGAAAGAATTCAATCTTTAGGACGAATTCTAAGATTTTAGTAGTAGAAATATCATTATAAATTGCGATTTCAGAGGGGGATTCATCCCCTCCAGGAGTCGAACCTGAGAACTAACATGCTCACTGTAAAAACATATAGTAAATTTACATTTTTTAACAGTGTAACTACAATGTCCTTCAGCATTGTACTCGTAAACTAAATAAGATTCAAACTTGAAATTAAAAAATTACTATCGGCGAGGTTGTGTAGGCTGATTGACTGTCTGGCCGGAAAGCATGTGGTAGTTCTCAGATCGACTCTGAGGGGATGAATCCCTTCTGATATCGAAATTTAATAATATTTCTACTAAAATCTTAGAATTTGTCCTACAAGATTGGTTACTTTCTCTTTTAAAAAACATTGGATTGTATCTGTACCCGAGCTGATTTTTAAAAAACATTCAAACTTATTTTCAAAAAAAGATGCTCAAATCTATAGTTTTATAAATGTATATATTATTTATTGAATTAATTGGAATTTACATGAAAACTATCTGTAAGTAAATAAAAATTATAACATTGCAAATAATTCAAGCTAAGAAATACTATAATAGTTTATAAAATAGAAAATTAAAAAAAATGTCCATATTACCCCCGATAGTTTCATTGTTATCCCATTTGGGGTAATTTACCCCGGTTCGTTGCGTTGAAAGGTGAATGAATGAATGAATGATGAAACATCACCTTCTCTTTTTACTTTACCATACAGGGTATGGTCAAGTATTGTGATCGTGCATGAAAAAAGTTGTTTTTTTCCTTCTTTTCTTCAAAATATCTCAATAACGGCTGAAAATATTTTGATTAAAAAAATTGAGCGAAACCATGGCATTTCGGTCTACGAAAAAAAATATAATAAGTGAACATAGAAAAAAATTATATTTTTCGAGGTAACAATTGTTTTGTCAAAATGTCTGTTAGTCTGTCTGGTTGTTTGTTAGTCTGTTCGTTACCGAATTTTGTGAACGAGCTAGCTCAAAAACTAGTGTGAATATCAAAACCAAATTTCACACGTAGTTTTGGTCCATTGAGATTAAGAGCTGATTAGATTTTGGTGCATATCGACCCAAAATTAAGAGGGGTGGAGGGAGGGTTACAAATTGAAAATCTACGCCATTTGAGAAAACTCAACCAAATTTTGTATACATAATCAGTGGACCTCCAGAAGTCTAAAAATGCAAAAACTAACCGCCCAAAAGGGGTGGGGGGAGGTGTAGTGTCAAAAATGAAAATCTTGGCCATTTACCAAACTCAACCAAATTTTGTATACATAATCAGTGGGACCCCAGAAGTCTAAAAATGCAAAAACTAGCCGCCCAAAATGGGGGGAGGGGTTCTGGGTCAAAAAATTAATATCTAGGCCATTTGACCAAACTCAACCAAATTTTGGATACATAATCAGTGAGACCCCAGATGTCTAAAAATGCAAAAACTAACCGCACAAAATGGGTGGGGGTGTACGGTCAAAAAATGAAAATATAGGCCCTTGTACGAAACTCAACCAAATTTTATATACATAATCAGTGGGCCTCCAGGAGTCTAAAAATGCAAAAACTAACCCCCCACCCCTACATGATTATAAATAATTTTATTAAATATAAGTGAGGGGCCAGGTTGTATAGTAAAGTCAAGTGGATGGCCACACCAGAACACGTCAGCTTATTATATTTATATATTAATATTATATTACAAGTGTAAATGAAATCGCACCAGGGACTGACCGTGAATTTGAGGCTAACACCACTTGGGGGCCTACCTAATTAATCAAACTAATTGCCATTTTGTCAAAAAACTGTTTTCTATAATGATGTATAGAGACTATGTTTCGAGAGAAGGAATAGGGGGGGGGGGAAGAATGGATGATGACTTATTGGAAGAGTATGGTTACAGTAAATTTGGTATTTCTATTGGCGAAGAGAAATGAATTCCGATGTTTTGAGAGCTGTCAGGCCTTGATATAGTCTTGAGGGGCAGTCTACATCCCTTGATTTCCTGTGAAAACCGGGCGATTCCAACTTATTTTATTCTCCCTTAATTCTCTCATTATATTACTATGCAAAAAGAGAAAAAAACCTTTGTCCTTTAATTTTGACGAATTTAAATTATTTTAATATTTTAATTTTTTATTCCGAAAATTTGTATAAAAAAAATAAACTAATGTGACCATCCACATGATTTCACCATACACCTGGCCCCTCTCTTATATTTAATATTTATTAAAATTGCGCCATGGTTTTGCCCAATTTTTTTTATAAAAATAGTTTCAGCCGTTTTTGAGATACATATTTCGAAGAAACGAAGCAAAAAAACAACACTTTTTTCTTGCACGATTACTATACATTCTATTCAGTCAGGGTGTTGACTCTCAAGTGACGGTGACTCTCAAGTCGACACGGAATTCTCTTGGTCTCGAGACTGCTGTCACTGTCGAAACTCTGACTCAACATGTCTCGAGACCGCAACTGATCTCAAATGGACAACCCTCTGGGACAGGGCCGTGCCTGACGGGCGTTCATTGCGTGCACCGCACGCAGGCGGCCGAAATTAAGAGGCGGCCAAATCGTTACAAGTTGTTTACTGGGCAAAAATACAATCGGTTTGTTTTCATTAAGATACGAAGTAAAAACTGTTTCTCTAATCTAATCTATCTAAAAAGAGTTTCTCAGAAATAAGAAATGTATAAAAACTGATTATGTCGTTGTAGTATTTATATACCTAGTCATGCAGCGAATCCGAATTTTTTCGAACATTGCACGAGCGAAGAGCCGAAATAGTTTTTTCAATTGACCGGCGTCGCGTAAGCGGTCTTATTCGTCTTATTAGTCGTATTAGTCTATAGACTAGCGAGGATAAATCGTTTTTTGTGTCCTGTGTGTGATCCGATATTATTAAAGTCTTTAATTTAACGCAGGGGTCGGCGCGACCGTGCACGATCGAGCTGATTTTCGAAAAGCTCCGCCTCCCACCACCCCCTTACGTTCTCACTTCCGCGCGATACCTACAAGCCTCCAGAGCCTCAAGAGTGTACTCTTAACGTAGAGTAACGCGGAAGAATGTTCAACACCAATAGGTCAACATGAAGCTAAATGTTTGGCAATGAAAATTAAATCGTACAAATTTATTTGTTCCACAGTAATATGGTACGAAATCTTAGAAAAAGTAAATATTATTAGTAAAATGATGCAGACCGTTTCTTGGAATCTTACTTCATGTGCTGAATCTATTAATAATATTTTAATTTTTTTCCAAAGTATTAGAAATGATGAAAATTTCGAAAAGTATTTGAAAATTGCTGATGAATTATGTGAATCACTTGAAATACAACCGGAATTTCCTGTTGAAATTAATCTACGTCGACGCCATAAGCGAAAACAATTTGACTATGAAGGAGATGAGGATATTCAGTTAACTGCTAAAGAAAATTTCAAAATTAATTTTTTCTATGTAATATTGGATACAGCCATTTCATCTGTTACTACCCGATTTGAAACATTATCCAATTTCGAACAGTCTTTCGGATTTTTATATAAATTTGTTGAAATAGGAGAGGACGACATAAAAAAAGTTGCTTCGACTTTCATAATAAATTCAAGGATGGCGAATCGTGCGACATAAACGGAGCAGAATTATACGAAGAGTTAATTTCATTGAAAATAATTATAAAAGATAGGAAACAACCCGAAGAACTCCTAAAGTATTTGTACAAACACAATTTACAAAATTCATTTCCAAATGTATCTACAAGCTTAAAACTATTATTGACCATGCCTGTATCAGTTGCGTCTGGAGAACGTAGTTTTTCTAAATTGAAAATCATAAAAAATTACCTACGTACTTCCATGACGCAAGAACGTATGAGCAATCTTTCAATTATCGCGATTGAAAGTGAAATTGCTGAATCTTTAAATATTCACGAAGCAATTGACGATTTTGTCAGTAAAAAATCCCGTAGGATTAACTTTTAATATGTACTTTATTTAATAATTGCTTCGTGAAGATTCAGCAATTTCACTTTCAATCGCGATAATTGAAAGATTGAAAGATTTCCCTAATTAACCGGTAACCTAACCGAAATAATTTTATGAAACCGGTTAATTAACCAAAAACCTTTACTATTTTCAATATCAATAAATAATACGTAAGATTTGATTTTTTAAAATCAAATAATTTTAAATTGTCACTGAGCGACACCTAGGATTTTAAATTATCGTATTCCTATGTTCTTTATGTTTGATAATTTTGTCTGTGATTATAATACCAATACCATAATTACTTTTTTTCATGTTATTATTAAAGTAAGTAAATTAATTCTATTTTGTATACCTCCCAAGTTGCAAGTCAGCCCAGATCTGCCATTGGCCACTGGGCTTTGTTATCCTAATATGTTAGTATAGATTTAAGGGTTATTCCTTGTTCTTTATGTTTGATAATTTTGTCTGTGATTATAAAACCAATACCATAATTTTTTTCATGTTATTATTTTTGTTTAAATTTTAAATAAAAAAATGTTTATTTTGTGCATTTTTTTTTCTTAAATTTCATCCAAACATATAAATCTCATAAAACCGGTTTTTAGCCGGTTTTTCTTTTCAGAAACCGGTTTTGGGAACAAAACCAATATTTTTTTCGTTCTCGATTTCGGTTAACCAAAAACTGATTTTTTTCCCGGTTTGATGCCCTGTGTATAATAATAAACATTAAAAATTAAAGTAGTTTTTTTTAATGTTATCCTGGGGGCGGCCATACAGACTGGCACGCAGGCGGCCATATACCCAGGCACGGCCCTGCTCTGGGATAAACTTTCAAGACTTTATCTCAAGTGGACACTTAGCGTTAGACACACAAACAGCAACTGTAAGACATTATTGCAAAAGAAATTAACAGGTTATGTGTAGTTATGTTATATAAATTATAAAGCAACCTTTCTAGATTTCTGCGCTGCAAATTCCTTTATTTGCTCATCACAGTGTAAGTCCTTTATTAAATCACTGCGTTTGCGAGAAAATAGACTGAAAAGAAGAGACGGGGAATCCCCCGTTCCGTTCGACAGGCTCGCGCTCGCACACGGGTTGATTAGCCTCAGAGTTGCCAACGTTACGATTGGAATTTTTAAAATTTTAGATTATTTTTTTTAATCTGGGATACAGCCCAAAAAACTCATATATATATAGATCCGCCCCTGAATCTCAACCAAAACATTCTATGAAAAACAAGTTCGAAAAAGTAGTGAAATCTAGACATCTAGAGCGCGCCCAAGTTAAATTCGATATTGAAAAAATAGAACTTTCAATTAAAATACATTCTTTCTATTTTGAATGACAATCTAAATTTACTGATTCTAAATTTTTAATTAAAAGTATTTTCATGAAACTTGGCTGTTACGCATTATGCTGTTAGGGTAAATGAGCTGAGTTCGTGACCAACAAAGTTTCATGAAAATAATTTCAATTAAAAATTAGAATCTGTAAATTTAGATTGCTATTAAAAATGGAAAGAATGCATTTTTAATTGAAAGTTCTCTTTTTTCGATTAAATATTATTCTTGTCGAATTTAACTTGGCTGCACTCTAGATTCACTAGTTTTTCGAACTTGGCCTGTTTTTTCACAGAATGTTTAGGGTGGGATATCTTCCTCAAAAATGCCAAATCATCTAAGTTTTCACTTTTTCTTTCTTGTATTTTAATTATTTCTAAGTGATTACTTGTTATCCCTTTTTGTGGAAAAGACAACTTTGTGCTTAACCTTCGTTAAAGTTAAAAGTCACGAGACAATGCAAATTGGTCAATATCAAGGATAGTATATATATCTACATGTACTACTAACCTTGGGTCAATATATTTTAAGAATGTACGAGCGTTGGATAAGGAGACTGAATATGAGATAGAAAGAGAAAGAAAATCCGGGGAAAAATGAAAAAGACCAAAGACAAAGAAAGAGTAGACAAATGGAAAAAAAGAGATGAGCGATAAGAATCCGAGGTTGAGGAAGAGGAAATCAAATGGGAGGAGCCGAGGGGTTCACTTCCGAGAGGATGTCATCGGGACAATAAGAATCAAAAGGAGAGTACAGAGAGCTCAAAGGAAATATTCAAATAATGGGTTCCTTTTCAAACGAATGTCTTCTCGATTAAAAAAAAAAATAATAATTACTCATAGAAAATAAATGGGGACGATAAACCTTAATCTATTTTAAAAAATACTTAATTGGCAAATGGTTATTGTACTGAAAATTTGATATAAAATTTAAAAATTGTAGTTTACTGAAGCCATTAATTTGCTGATTAATTTCCGTACCGAATTTCTTGAGAGAAGCTTCTCTCGATACCTAAGAAAGAAAGCGATCTTATTTTTTAATCAATTTCAATTAATAGTAAATTCACAACACCTTGTGCTTCTATAATAACATAATGTAATAATAAATAATTTCAATTAAATACTAATAAAAATGAAATAGAGTCTTAGGTCGCCGCTAGTTGCCAAACCTACCGATACTTATATATAATACATATAGTATATAATCGAATATTTCTTCTTCTTAAGGTGCCGATCCGTCACGAATGTTGGCTATCATCATGGCTATCCTCACTTTATCAACAGCAATACGGAAGAGTTGTTGGGAGGTCTTGTTGAACCAGGTCCTGAGGTTCTTCAACCACGATATCCTTCTTCTTCCGGGACCTCTTTTTCCGAAAATCTTCCCCTGCAGAATAGATTGAAGCAAAGTATACGGGGTTTCGTTCCTCATAATATGACCCAGGTACTGCAATTTTCGGGCCTTGATGTCATCCACCACTTCGAGGTCCTTCTTCATTCTTTGCAGAACTTCGGCATTAGTCATTCGTGCTGTCCAGGAAATTTTAAGAATTCTTCGATACAGCCACATCTCGAACGCGTTTATCCTTTTAATAATGGCCTCGTTCAAATTGAATATTTAAATAATTTTATTTATTTATTATATTAAATATTCTCACAATTAAATATATTAAAAGATAGGGTATATTGAATGGGCTTGATGAAATGACGTGATCCCTATGCCTCACCAAAAGATTTATAAATGAGAAAGAAAACGATCTTATTTTATTGATTTAACCTATGTGAAGGTACAGGTAATCATTCTAATATAAGAAAATAGCATTTCAATTAAGAATTTTGTAGTTTAAATGAAATGTTATGAAAACATTCAGTTTCTTCACTGTCATCGAGTTGACTAGTAATGGTAAAAAGGTTTTTTCCTCATTACATACTCAATTAAATCTATTGAAATTTCACTAAAAATATTTTCTTTTATCTTATTTTATATCAAATAGTTTTTATTAGAATATTTCCATTTTATAGGGTGGTTTATTTGAAGTCTAATTTGAAATAACGCTAAAAATTTTTATGAAATAATTTTTAAAAATATGAAATTAATAAATAATATTAAACAATCGATTATGAATAATTATATTCAATTTTGAACGAAATTGATTGATTAGTTTTGAAGAAAATGGTAAAGAGTTATGCCGGCTGACTTGAGACCCAGCCTCTTGATTAAAGAGACAGTACCTGGAGGCACCGAGCGATGCTCGGTAACTTCTTCCTTCAGTTAAAATTTTTATTTTAATATTATTTTTAATTTAAAATTCTGATAAAAAGGTAGATTTTTATTTGAGAGCCGTTTTCAAATTAAAAAAATACAAATATATCTATATTGTATTCGACCACTGTACCCCCCACCTCCACCCTGCTCGACCCCACCCCCGAAACCTCGCCCTACCCTCGGATCCTCCACCTTCTGCACCCCCCACATCCACCACATCCACCCCGGCCCCCTCGCCCTGCTGATGCCGCTACGTACTCCAGGTAATAATTCCTTTCATTTACTTTCTCAATTACTAATTAATAAAATGTATTATTTTTATCAACCACTTTGTATTTAGTAAAAAAATAAGTAAAAAAATCGTTTCTATCTGAATTCAGCATTTTATTTATTTATACTATCATTTTTATCAATAATAGTACCTAAACATCAGCTTTCTTCAGGAATTTTGCGCATTCTCTTAAAAATATAATTGTTTATTTATATTTGTACCTAAGTATAAAATTAGTTTTATAACAAGAATAAATTTTTCCAACTCATTATTACAAATAGCGGTTTGGCATTAAATTTGAATGATGGTAACTGATTCCAAATTTTAATTTCTTTAAAAATCGAAGGTCATTAGAGTGACTTTTCCAAAATGAATAATGATATATTTAACGGGATGAGAAAGAACTCACAGAGTAGCCAAATTTTGGCACTCGGGTTCCATTCCCGAGGGGGTTAGTTTGAATAATTTTATTGAGAATTTAAGACGATGTAATTATAATATAGGCATTTGCGTAGTTAGGAGGAGAAGCAGCCAGCTGATTAGCCACCACAAGGTTTCAATTTCTGTAATCCGATCAACTAAATTTTTAGAAGAATTGACAAATTTTGAAATTTTTTACTGTCTAACGTCTAACCCATCGAAGTACACAAATTTATATAAGGACCTTTATTAAAATATCTACATTTAATTTCCATCAGAAAAATATAAGAGAAATGTCTAAAATCAATCATTTTCGAGATATGGAAATGTAAATATTTTTCAATTTAAAAATTCAAGCCCAATGAATTGGCCAGGTAATTTTTTGAATCAAAAAATATGGAATTTGGTTGATGACAGAAATTTCAATAAAAATATTCATCTTCATTCTAAGGGGGACTTAATTTTGAAATTTTAATCCTCTCTATCTAATTAAATAGTCATCGAAGATTATTATAAATAATGAAATTTCTGTTAGGAAATTAAAATATCAAAATGTTTATTAATTAGGCGCTAAGAACAGTATTTATCTAACTTGCCAGTTACATTTCACCATTAGTGCCTAGCCCTTTGAGATAAACAAATTTATATAATGACATTTATTTAAGATTTTATTTCCAACAGTAAAATAAATATGAGTGAAATGTCTAAAATCAATAGTTTACAGCGTTAAAAAATATTTGGAATATTTTGTAATATATTGTAGATTGAATGGACTTGAATCAATGTCTCTGATCTTGCGTCATGACATCTCGATATAACAAATCAAAAGAATTAATTAAATAGTCATCGGATTATACATGAGTAAGAAAACGATCTTATTTTATAGATTTGATTTATTTAAAGGTTCACAGCATGTCTATTAAATAAGAAAATACCATTTTGATTAAGAATTTTGTAGTTTAAAAGAAATTGTATGAACAGATTCAATTTCTTCTCTCCGGGAGCGAATCAACTAGAAATGAGCTAAAAATTTTTATTTTTTTTTCTCATTAGATATTTATTCAAATCTATTGAAATTTCATATCTGTGTGTTATTTTCATTTATCTTTTATATCAAATAATTATTATTAGGAAATTCCCATTTTAAAATGTAGTTTATTTGAAGTTCAATTTGAAAAAACGCTAATAACTCTGTTGAAAATTTTTTTATAAATATAAAATTAATAGATATTATAAAACAATTAATTATTAATAATTTAATTTAATTTTGAACGAAATCGATTCAGTACTTTTGAGAAAATCGTCAAAAACCCCGAAAACCGTCTATGAAAGGCCGTTTTAGAAACATTTTAAAATTCACCTCCATGTCACAAGTCAATGTTTCGTTTCATATGACTTTTTAAACTTTTTTCAAAGGCATCTCGTGCTTTCAAAAACATCGTTTTTTTGACGGTTCAGATGGTTTTTGACCATTTTTTCAAAAAGTACTTTATCAATTTCGTTCAAAATTGAATTAAATTATTAATAATTAATTTTTTTATATTATGTATTAATTTCATTTTTTTTAAAAAAATTTCAACGGAGTTTAAGAGTTTTTTCAAATTGGACTTCAAATAAACTAGCCTTTAAAATAGAAATTTCCTAATAATAATTTGTGATATAAAAGATAAGCGAAAATAACATACAGATATGAAATTTCAATATATTTCAATATCTAATAATCTAATTATATTTTGAATATCTAATAATCTAATAAAATATCTAATGAGAAAAAATAAAACTTTTGCCATTTCTACTTGATTCACTCCCGGAGAGAAAGAAATTGAATCCTTTCATACAATTTCCTTTAGGCTACAAAACTCTTAATCCAAATGCTATTTTATTATATAATAGACATATACTGTGAGCCTTCAGATAGATGAAATCGATAAAATAAGATCGTTTAAACTCTCATTTATAATTCTATTGGTCTGTCTATCAAGAGGCTGTGTCCCAAGTCACCCGGCATCAGCGAGTCATTTCTTACAATTTTCTAGATTTTTACCATTTTCTTAAAAACTAATCAATCACTTTCGTTCAAAATTGTATATAATGAATTGAATGAATTGTATATTATTCATAATCGATTGTTTTATAATATTTATTAATTTCATATTTTTAAAAATTATTTCAAAGTAGTAATAGAGTTTTTCAAATTAGACTTCAAATAAACTACCCTTTAAAATGCAAATATTCTAATAAAAACTATTGGATATAAAAGATAAAAAAATATTTAATAGATATGAAATTTCAATATATTGAATATGTGTTGAGGAAAAAATTAAACCTTTTTGCCATTTCTAGTCGGCTCACTGCTCCAGTGAAGAAAATGAATGTTTGAAATCATGAACGCATATAATAATTGTTATAATTTTGATGTTTTTAGTAAAAGAGTAAGTTTGGTCACCTTACCTAAATGAGATAGTACAAGCTCTTATCCTCATCTGTATAAACATAAGCATAGATATAAATAGTATAGAGCATTTCTAAAACCATTAGAAGCCAGCCAATATTTTAATAAATAAATACATAGTTTCCGTTTGAATTATTAATATAAAAAAATTACCTTTCATTAAAGGGCATATTTCAAAAAGCGTGAGACATCCAGTGGAGGAGAATTGGCCTAAAGATGTTTCCATTAAAAATAATGGAATGCCACAAAAGAAAAGCATCAGAAGATACGGAATAAGAAACGCTCCTGGAATAACAAGACATATTATGTATTTCATAATAATAAAACATACCCGTGGGTTGTTAGTTACTGTTAAAAATATATTAGAAATAGATAAATACAAATTATGATAATAGACTTCTTCAAAAAAAGGACCAAACAACTTTTGTAAGCTCAGAGAAATTTTAAAAATAATTCTTTATCAATATTTAGTAGAAAAACTTTGTATGCATGTAATAAATTGCTCACAAATTAGAAGTGAACCACTTGCAAAAATCAGATTTTTTAATGGTGGTCGTAGTTATATTGTATTATTTGTTTGTTTTCAATAAATAATTATAATTAATTATGTGTGATTTAAATAAAAATTCAAATTTAAAGATGTATATTTTGAACTCTTTTATAAACCTACCCCTCCTGATCGGTAGCATAAGTATGGAAATCGCCAGACATTTCCTATTCCAATAGCGTAGCCAAGACACGAGAGCAAGAATTCGGTTTTCCGAGCCCATTTGCCTCGAAGGGGAACAGTGCTCTAGAAATATAAATTACAATTTATTATATTTTCTCGTGACATATTTTAACTAAATAATATTATTTCTTCCATATATTATACATAATATAATATAGGGTTTTAGGCGCATCGACTGCATACATATTTTCTAGTTATTACTAAAGTTAAATTTTACTAATATTTAAGTCGGCTAAAATCAAAATTACTGTTTTTTAATATTTCTTAAAAAATTATGAACAATCTTGATAAAAAAAATTAGTGATGGTTATTTAATTAAATTAAATACAAATCTTTTATAAAATAATCTTTAAACGTAAAGCGAAAGAAGGTTGTCCTCTTCTTGATGCATCAAGCAGAGGACAAGCTCCTTTTGTTTCTCTTTATGATTCAACAACTCTGCTACTATCGGCAAATCAAAATGTCTTCAATTAAATCTTTAAGGGAGTTCGGGACAGCTTATCTATCTGGTTGATCTCCGAAAAAATCTTTTGTATTTCTGCAGAGTGTCAGGGTCTGCCTACTAAATTTTTAAATGAAAAAATTGTTAAAAATAAGGTTAATTTGGAATAAAAATCTTTGTTTTGATAATATTGAGATAAATTTTTCTCATTATAAAAACATTTATTTAACCAAAAAACGATTTCAAGAAATAGAGTTGGAATTCTTCACTAGTGCTTTTGTTATATTCTGTTGGCTGCAAATAACTTTTTATTTTTTACATTTATGAATAACTAATTAACTAGACTGTTAAATCTATTGATTGAAAATGTATCATTCGATTAATAAAAGTTGAATTATTGATCTATATAAATTTGTTGAAAATGCTATAATTTGTATAGAAGTTATAGCACTTTTAAAAGCTTGGTCCATTTACTTCCATGTTAAAAGGACAATTTTCAATAATTTATTTCTCGGTAATGGGACAGACGATCAACTTCAAATTTCGGGAATAAATATTTAATACATCAATGATTCGATGGTTAAAATTTGAGAATTTTCTTATAAAAGTGATAAACAGTCCCGAACCTCCTTAAATGTTTAATCAAATCCAAACGTTTTGGGAGAATTTTTCCCTTTATCAATGGAAATTTTTAAATTAAAAAAGAAAAAAAAAGTTGCTTTTAAGCCCTAGAAAAAGCAACTTTTTCTTTTTTAATTTAAAAATTTCCATTGATAAAGGGAAAATCTCCCAAACGTTTGGATTTGATTAAACATTTAAAAATTGTTTTATAAAAGATTTGTTATTAAAAAAAAATGTAATTGAAAATAAGACTTTAAGAGGTTTACAAAAGTCTTGTATAGTAAACATCGCGAAAATACTATTTTAAGAAATATTAATTATTTTAAGAACCCCGTCAAGAATAGTAAACGTCAAGTTCGCGTGCTCCAATTTCAACTAAAATCTAATTAACTCTTAATCTCAATATGCAACAACTAAATATGAAATTTCCTTTTGGTTTTTGAATTGAGCACAGTAAATAAATTTGACTTCACACACATCATAAATATACTATTATTTAAAAACCACTTTTTGACTCAACATACTTTGAGTCATGAAGGTTTTTCAAATGATGAAAATTAATTACTATAGGATTTCAATATTTTACCGCAAAACGTAAGGAGAATGGCGGCTTAAGGCAGGGATCGCTTGGGGCGCCATGGTAAGAAGAAGCGTGAATTTTTTTTAGACAAAAAACTATCAGCTTGATTAAAAACAAAATTATAAAAATATTGTATATAATATTTTTTTCTTTCAATATTAAAAGATTATGATAAAAAATATTAGGGTTAGGATACAATTTCGGGACGACCACTCCTATACATATGGAGTACAGTAAAAATATTCCAGAGCACAAAAATTATTCGCTCTATGGCTCGCCTGAAATCGTATCCCTTAAGTTAGTTCTTTCACAAATGCAAAAATTTAAGAAGTCTTCGAAACTTGGAATATAAGTAATTAAAAGCATAATACTGTTAACATTTGAAGACGATTTACCACAGCAAACATGAAATAATTGAAATTAAACATGACATTTTTTACATATGGTAGATTGGGAAAGGGTGGGAAAATGATCATTATTTTGGTACCGACTTCAAAAAGTAATTTCATGTTAATATTTCGTCGTTTAGTTGTAACTAAATAAGATAATGATTATTTTATACCTTTTAGTGTATTTTATTTGTTGCATTTAATTTTTTGAAGTCGGTTTTTATTTTTTATTAAAAATTATTTTTATTTGGAAAATAGATGGATTCTTTTCAAAAATACAACTCACGATATAAACCAAATATATCAAGAAATAATTTAAATTTTAAGGTCAAAAATCTAGATTTTATTAGAAATTTTTACAGAAATGTCAGAGAGGCTTCATCCTTTCAGGAGCTAAACCCGAGATACACGCTTGCCAGGCCGGTAGTACTCGGGTCCAACTCCTTAGGGGAGGGGTCCTCTGATATACAATGTATAAATATTTTCTACTTAAATCTGGATTTTGACCTCAATATTAAAATTCTTTCTTGATTAATATTATTGTTTGAAACTGAATTCAGGATTAAAATTTAATATTTTTAGAGAGAAATAAATAAGAAGTTACATTTCTATGGAACGTTAAGACATTTCTGAATTTTTATTTTTACCATACAGGGTATGATCAAGTATTGTAATCGTGCATATGAAAAAAGTAGTTATTTTGCTTCTTTTTTCGAAATATCTCAAAAACGTCTAAAACTATTTTGATTAAAAAAATTGGGCGAAACCATGACATTTCGGTTTACAAAAAAGCTCTAATAAGTGAATATCGAAAAAATTATATTTTTAAAAGATAATATACTGTTTTGTCAAAATGTCTATTAGTTAGTTAAATATTCTGTTAGGGCCGGTTGTATGTCGGAAAGTAAATGCTTTTACCACTAACACAGGGTAGATGGTAAATGGAGGGATTGGCCATCCAGTCCCTCCAATCACCATCTACCCTGTGTTAGTGGTAAAAAAACATTTGCTGCCAGCCCTTAGTCCTGTCATCTGATTGGCCATCCCAGTCCCTCCATTTACCATCTAGCCCTGGTTAGTGATAAAAAGCATTTTCTTTTTCGACATACAACCGGCCCTTAGTCTGTGCGTTACCAAATTTTGAGGACGATCTAGCTCAAAAACTACTGTGAATATCAAAACCAAATTTCACACGTAGTTTTGATGCATTGAATTAAGAGTTGATTAGATTTTCGTGCATATCGACCCAAAATTAAGGGGGTTGGGGCGGGGGAGGGGGATTAAAATTTAAAATTATAATATTTACAAACTAAAAAACAAGAAAAATGAAATATACTATAAAATGAACATATAATAACGAAAAAAAATTTTTTCTCGGCGCCTAAATTAAGGGGGGGGGTCAAAAAATGAAAATCTAGACCCTTGTACCAAACTCAACCAGAAGTGTATGGTAAAGTCAAGTGGATGACCACATCAGAACGTTGTCAATTTATTTTTTTTAGAAAGGACCTGAATAAGCTGAAATTTGGCACCCAAGATTGTATTAATAAACTGAAACTCTTTTACCATGTTTTAACTTTCTAGTTCAAACAGTTTGCTGGCAAACAAATTGGCAGATCGGTAAAATGTATAAAAAAATTTATTCCTATTTATAGTATAATTTAAAAAAATAGTAAAATAAAAATTCTGAAATAAATATTTTATTTAAATAATAATTTTCTAAATTTAAAAAAAAACTCACCTGAACGCTCTCGGCCATGGCCTGTGCTCGATTTAGTACGGATCCACTAAATGGCAGGATGCACGAATGAATCTTCACATGAAGGTCCTTATATCTGGACGATGAGTGTCAGGAGGGGGAGGGGGCGCAATCAGTCATTTTATTAGATAATCATCAGCTAATCAAAAGAGACTACTCTTTCCCATCTACTTGTCTTAAGAAAGATTAACTTCATCAAGATAAAAAGACATTCCTATTTATAAAGTTGACAAGGTAATTATTTTTTATTGTTGTTTTTACTCGGTACGCCCAGCAAGCAATTTTTTTGCTGATTGTGTTGAAAAAGTCTCGAAAGTGGACAATAATCATTTTTGCCTGTGTGTCCAGATTCAGATACTATAACTTAAGAACAAAAAGTCCTAGAAAGTTCGTTCTTGTGGTAAAATGTTTGTATTTCTAATGCAGATAACTGATTAGATTTTAGGCTTTCTAGCTTTAGAACTTCTAGTTCAAAAAATGCAGAAAACATCATTTTTTGAATGATTTTATTGAGTATAACAATAAAACTTGAATTCAAAAATAGGATGGTTGAACAGGTAATGACATTCAAATATCTTGGATGCAATGTCACTAGTGATCGCAACCTGTATAATGAGGTAAAGGACCAAACAATTAGAGGTTCCAGGATATCAGGATGCCTTAAAGACATTGTCTGGAGAAACAAATTTATGAGCACGGAGGCAAAGGTGAAGATCTATAAAGCAACTGTAAGACGTATCATTACTTACGCTGTTGAGACCCGAGCCGACACAACAAGAACAGAGCAGCTCTTAAGAACAACGGAGATGAAGAAGCTAAGGTCTATACTGGGCCTAACACTATGGGACAAAATAAGGAGCATGGATATCAGAGAAGAGTGTGAGATCGTCAAATGGGCAAAAGATCGCCGTCGGTACAGGTACGAATATGTGGATAGGGCCAACGCGGAAGGACTAATCAAAATAGCCCGGGATGGAAGGCCATCAGCATCCAAGAGACCTAGGGGCAGACCGCCAAAGAGGTGAAAAGAAAGCTGGGCGTCCTCTTCCACTGAGACGTGAGGCGTGTTTAGAAGAACAGGCCATAAGCTTATAATAAAGAAGAAGAAGAAGAGTAAGAAATAAAACAAAATTGAGTTTTGAATTCGATATATTTCGGGTGTCGGAGAAAACTGTTTATAAATTGGAAAAAAATTTACAAAAAACAATTTTTGGAAATATATGTGGTGAGGGAAGGTAGGGGTAGGAGGAGAAAGTGTACTGAGAATTAATATTTTCAAAAGATGGAACAATTGAGTTTTTAACCAACTGATGGGAAATTATACCTGTTATTATAAGAAGGAATGGAATGGTACCTGAAAAGGGTGCATTTACCCTATCAATCAATATGCCATGTGCGTACAATAGAAGGAATTAATAAGTTGTTGTAGAGAAATTATGACAATAGCTTATGCAAATATTTTTTATTTTATGCCAACGTTTCGTCAACTTCGTTGACTTCCTCAGAACTCAAACAAATTAACTTCTTTGCATATTTGTCATTTTATAAATATTCATTCTTAGCAAACACATATAGAGCCAGTCATTGAACAGATTGAAAATATTTCCTATTTCAATCTAAAAATATCTTTATATATCTCTAGATATTTTCAATCTCACGACACAAATCATGTGTTGCTGAATAGACCAAGATCCCAGCGATCCCAGACTTACGTCAAAGTATAAATCCCTAAGATTTTTTCTATGGGTAGCTACTATAGTAGGTTTTAACATATGGGTATTAGCTAACTTGGGGTCAGAGGGGCTTTGGCAGATATCAGTTACCGAAGAGGTGAGAAAAATGGGTTAACCTACGTCATAGTAACAAAGCTAGTTTTTTAATATGTCATACAGGATAGTATTAGCGACCTACAATTAATAATGCCAGACACTCTGGGAGTGGTCCTTCCTGTAGCCAGAAGCCTCAAAGATCGAAAAAATGAGTTAATCCACGTCATAGTAACAAAGCTAGTTTTTTAAAATGTCATACAGTATAGTATTAGCGACCTACAATTACTATTGCCAGACACTCAGGGAGGGTCTTTGCTGTAGCCAGATGCCTCAAAGATCGAAAAAATGGGTTAATCTACTTCATAGTAACAAAGCTAGTTTTTTAATATGTCATACAGGATAGTATTAGCGACCTACAATTATTATTGCCAGATGCTCTCGGCGAGTCCTTGCTGTAGCCAGACGCCTCAAAGATCGAAAAATAGTATAGTATCAAGGCTAAATTTTATATATTTTACTCAGAAGAAAATTATAATCGATAAAAATCTGTAAAAATTCTGAAAGATAGCTACTCTTATAAGGATAAAGTCCACAGAGTTTCACAATTTTTGAAGCATTACTTTGGTCAAAAAAAATCGCTAGTTCAATACTAATACTTCATGCAAACCCGACTCTTGGTGCTCTCAGGTCTTCGTTCTTTATGGATCCCACCCAATAACTGATACTCCTTACTCTTATTTCCTTTATGTCTTCTAATCTTTCTCTACTTTTTTTTTCTCTTCTTCCCCCATAAAATTTGTGTATTGGTGAACTCTTTTGCCAAATTTGTAAAATATTGTTGCTAAATTATGTATAAACACTAGGTGGGACCTAAGGTCCTATGTTTGTATACTTTGTTAAATAAATAAAAATAAAATAAATAAAAAAATAAAAACCCCATGTTATTTAGATGGGAAACTTACATCGCTGTGGGGCTCAGGGAACGAGAAACGGACGATTTGAACATTCCAAAACCGTAGACAGAATAAGGATACTATTTTTTCCTATTTTAAACTACGTAATATAGCTTAACCCCAAAATATCTAATGTATATTTATAAAAATGTTAACAATTTTCCTTTTTTCTTTAAATAAATAGAATTTTTTCATTTATTTATGCCTATCAATTTTTTTAAATTTTCATATTCAATTAAATTTTTGATAAATTAAATTTTGAAAGAGAAAAAAAAAGAAAAAGAAAAAAGACAAGTCTTGAATAATCTAAAGAAAGCTGATTTTTTTGAAGTTAATTTTTTTCCTTATCATGATGTGTCGTGTTTTTTCCCTTAGCGTAATTATCTTAAGTATTTTTTTATACCATTAAATTACAGAGTAATCAAGTAGATAAGCACTCAAGCTTTGAAAAGTCTCAGGGTGTTTAAGTCTGTTTTTGGTTGGATCAATTCGACGGGGCTTTCACGATGAAAAAATAACTGAAAATAAACTTTAAGTGGATACGAAAAATATATACAGGGTGTTTTGCAAATATGTGGGCAGCTACTTCAGCTACTCTTTATCGAATTGAAGTAATTTTCAATGGGTTTGAATTTGATGATGATGATGAGTCCAAGAATGTATAATTAACATATCTTTTGTGATATATTGAGCTATATCTAACTACAAGTTTTAAATTTCATTTTTTTATTAAAGCAACCACAGAAATTAGACCAATGACTTTTGGAAAAATTTGTAGTTTCTAAAAAATACAAAATTCAAATTTTTTAAAAAAATTTGCGCTCTAACTATATAACGGCTAATCACATACCCCAATTACTACTACGTTCAATTTCCCTAAGAATTTTCATTTTTTTTTTGAACGTTTGGAAAAAGCATTTTCAACTATGATTTTTTTCTGACTGGTGTTTTGTAGATACAGATACTCAATTTCCAAGAACTTCCAAATTTTTCCACGTACTTTTAAATATTCCCAAGTACTTCCAAATGTTTACAAGTACTTTCAAGTATTCCCAAGTACTTCCAGATATTCCCAAGTCCTTCCGGATATTCCCAAGTACTTCCAAATGTTTCCGCCTACTTCCAAATATTTCCAAACATTTTCAAATATTCCCAAGTGATTCCAAATATTTCCAAGTACTTCCAGATATTCCCAAGTGATTCCAAATATTTCCAAGTACTTCCAGATATTTCCAAGTACTTCCAAATACTTTCAATGAGGTGTACACCTACTTCCAATCGCGGATCACCCCTCAGCTCGTAGTTTTTTAAAAAATAAAATAAAACTTATTTGGGCGATTATTTTTAGTGGAGAGGATATAAGATCAATGGCTTGGAAACGATCCATTCATAAAGAGGTTATAGTAGTGTGTGTCACGTTAAAAAAACATAACCTAAAATTTTAGCACCGTTCATATCTATAGAGTGGTTACGAGACTAAAAATTTTTGTGAGGATTGTCGCGAAAAAACTACCTTAAGCCAAAAACAAAATTAAAATGAACCTGTATAAATGTATAAAGAGAAAGAAATATAATACTAAGGATATGAAGTGAAGATACTTGGCCTAAAAAAGGAACAATTAAACTCGTCAAGTCCATCATTGAAACGCCTTGGGGGGTTGGAGAGAGGGGGCAGGGGCGGAGGTGAAGTATACCCTCAATTGCTTAAATAAATAGCTTAATTCTTTTTTCTTTTGAAGATGGAGGCTTAAGCTGGCTCTCCGAAACAGACTTTGGAAATCGATTCGATCCCACAAAGATAAAGAAAAAGCCCCGAGCACTAGCATTTTGGATTGCTTGTGCTTGCTCTTCGTTGGAAATTAATACTCGAAACCCCAAGTCAAATAGAAGTTAAGATTATATATCATCTTATTGGATCTAGAAATCTTCTTCGTGCATTTTTAATGTATTTATTTAAAATTCATTTATAATTTATATATTTAATTTGATAAATTAAAGGGTTTATTTAGTCACATAAAATAAAGAACCTGGAGCCACCGAGCGATGTTCGGTAGCCCCTGAACCCCCTCCCACTCCTGAAACCAAGCACCTCGCCCCCACCACTGGACTCCCACTCCGTCCCACCCCACCCCAACCGCGCCTCCCACCCCCGGATCCCACACAACTGCACCCCACCTCCTGGACCTCCCACATCTGCACCCCACCCCGCACCCAGTTTTTTTCACTTCTAGCTTTCTAGTGGTTCACATATTATTTGTATATTTGTTTACTCGTACACCAATTTGCCCACATTCATTCATATTGATAAACATTATAAAAAATAAATACCAAAATAATAGTAAAAAAATAATCGTATAGGATCTGAAATAAAAACATAAAATTAAATAAGATTTGTTTCCAAGTTAATATAAAAAAAGCCACTTGAACCACTTTATTAGTAATCACACCTGTAATGTTATGATTTAGACACCTGTTAATTTTTTTTTGGCTTTTCGGCATTTCTAGCCATAAGCCAATTTACGATACTATTTATTTTATTTAAATTTGTCCCTATTCCGGGGGTCCGATTTTAGCCGGATGCCTCGAGTCGGATTCGAACCCGGGTCCACTTGGTTAAGACACCTGTTAATTAAAAACAAACAAAAAATTCCTAATTTTAATATAATATATTAATATTTGCTTAATTAACCTATTAGTGGGTTTTAAAATTAAAAAAACAATTAATAAATAAAAGATAATTGAAAAAAATGTAAAAAAAAATTTTTTTAGGAGATTTTTATCTATAAATAATTAATTAAATCAAGAAAAGATCAATGAAGATGAAATTTGTCGAGGTCCAGACCTAGCCAGATTGTATTCTTATCCTCAAAACTTGTTAATAGATTTTGTTTCATCAAAATCGGTAGAACCGTTTTCAAAATTAAACTAAGATACAAATATATATACAAACGAATATATATATATATATATACAAACCTTTTTTGCTCTTTTAATAAGAGTAGATAAATAGAGTAATTTGGGGTGGTAGTACTGAAAATTGAAACATTTAGAAGATTTTTTTATACAATTACACAAAACAAAAACCATAAAATTTCACATTCATACATATAATTTCATCCAAGATTTGTAACTCTTCATATACCATATATAAATTCAATCTCAATTTATTAACATATATATAGATATTTCAATAAATTTCAAAAAAAAAAAAAAAATTTACAAACACTTGTCACTGATTTTAAAATCTGATTTGAACTGATGATCAATTAAAATTTTTTTTATTATTATATTTTACAATCAAATCTCAATTAACTAAATCCCTCAGGGGTCGGGTTAGGCTAAGGGTTAGCGTACCAGCCTGCTAACCAAGTGGATCCGAGTCCGAATCCGACTCGAGGCATCCGGCTAAAATCTGATCCCTGGGTAGAGACAAATTAAAAAAAAAAAAATAAACTGCAACGGATCGTTGTTAAACTTTATCCCAAGTCATTTGAAATATATATTAATATGTTTATTCCTTTATTATTAATCAGATATCACTTGCTATTTGCAGTCCATGTTGACATAAATTCAAAAATAGCGATTGATTCTCATCTAATACTCTAGGAATAACCATTCTACATTGGATTTTAAACGTTTCGGTTTCGGTTATTATTGGTAACTATTGCTGAAGACAAGGAGGAATCGAGTTAAAATCAAAAATAGTCATCGATTCTCATCTATTACCTACTTGAGAAATAACCATTCAACATAGAATTGTTGACGTTTCGGTTATTAGTGGTAACCAGTGCTGAAGACATGTAGGAATCGAGGCGGAACAACTACCTTAAAATCAAAGATAGCGATTGATTCTCATCTATTACTTGAGGAATAACCATTCTACATTGGATTTTTGACGTTTCGGTTTTTATTGGTAACTATTGTTTAAGACATAGAGGAATTGACTTAAAATCAAAAATAGAGATTGATTTTCATCTATTACTTGAGGAATAACAATTTTACATTAAATTTTTGACGTTTCGATTATTATTGGCAACCATTGCTGAAGACATGGAGGAATCGAGTTAAAATCAAATATAGGCATCGATTCTTATCTAATACTTGAGGAATAACAATTCTATATTGGTTTTTTGACGTTTCGGTTATTATTGGCAATTATTGCTGAAGACATGAAGGAATCGTTTAAAATAAAAAATAACGATCGATTATTATCTAATACTAGAGGAATAACCTTATTGCATTCCATTTTTTATGTTTTGACTACTAATGGCAACCTCGAAGAAGAATCGACTTAAAATCAAAAAGACTAAATTCTTTTTTGGTAAACAACTCACAATGTCTGGCTTCCGATTACCCACCGAGGTGGAGTACAAGTACTCCAACTCGACGCGCCATAAGTAAATGTGATTGTTTCTGGTTTTGTCAACAATAGGAAATTTAGCTTCATATATTTAGTGCTGTACTGGAGCCCAAGATTCAGAGATCACATTTAATTACGTTAATATGTGTATAATTCTCAATAAACTAAAGATGGCCCTATATATTCAGGCCGAAATGTCTTATTCTGGAAATATTATTGTACCCGGTGCATTCTTACTTTGACTGAATAACTCCTTCAACCCACTGCAAATTTATCACAGCCACGATCTCCAACAACATTCATAGAACTGAATTATTTTTAATTATATGTCCAGAAGGGTTGTTTTTATCCCTTGGGAATCGAACCCGAGTTAACACGATACATATCATGTCAGAAGGATTAATCTCGCAGGGTAGCTAATCCACTCGGATTTCTAATGTTGGCAGTCGGGTTCGATTTCAGGGAGGGTAAAACAACCTTTCTGACATATAATTAAAATTAATTAATACCATCTCGGATCTAATAGATGACACCCTCTTGTAAATTTTAGATTTCCTAATAATTGGAGATTTCATTATGGCAGAATCCAAAGCTTGAAAAGCTGAATATTACGTAGATATATGGATTGTTATAAAACAGACAAAATTCACAAATCAAGATATAGTTAGAAAGTGTTAGAAAAATCGATTGTGAAATTCCGCTCTGTCGAACAAACAAACAAGCCAAGTTAAATAAAAGCTTTTAAAATCAAAGTATTTTTGATATTTTTTGCTTTCTAATCGATTGGATAAATATCCAATGAGCACAAGAATGATGTATGGATTATGGAATTTTATATATTAATACATTTTTAAACCAGCTGCTGACTAATAATGTAGTCGCTATTTTATTCTCTAAAAGTCCGATTGAGAGTTGGCGTTCCATATTTTATATTTTATGGAAGCTTACCGAATCTCATGAATTTTGACCAATTCTATTTTGTAAAGATTTATATCTAAAAAGGTATTTATAAAGTCAGAAACTCTATCGAATATAAAATACGATATATATCCTGGGAATATATATTGAGAATAATATTTTTTTTCTTTTTTAGAGGGGTGGTATTTTCTTCTATCTGGAACCTAGCCAAGCTTTGAAAAATATCGGTCAGAAAAAAGAATAAAAAAACGAAATACTAGCAAAGTTTTACTAAGATTTACTTAATCAGAAATGGATCTACTTTAGCTCTTAGTTTTATATCCTAAAAGAGGAATGCATATAAACTGGTGAGAGCATCACACGACTTTTTTTTGCCTTTTCGGCCTTTCTAGCCATAAGCCAATTTACGATACTACTTATTTTTTTAAAAATTTGTCTCTACCCCGGGGTCAGATTTTAGCCGGATGCCTCGAGTCGGATTCAAACCCGGGTCCACTTGGTTAGCAGGCTGGTACGCTACCCCTAGCCTAACACGACCCCCGTCTTTTTATTTTGTTTCGTTTTTTCAAAATATCTAAAAAATGGCTGAAATTATTTTGATTAAAAAAAAAAAAAAAAAAAAAAAAAAATTGAGCGAAACCATGGCGTTTTGGTACAAGAAAGCCCTAAAAAGTGAACATAGAAAAAATCATATTTTACCAGATAATAATTATTTTGTCAAAATGCCTCTTAATAAGTAAATTAGTCTGAGCGTAAACAATTTTTTTGTTCGCTCTAGGACAAAATCAAGTGTGAATATCAAAACAAAATTTCACGAGCAATTTAGATTTTTATTGATATTAAGTACTGACTAAATTTTGGTTGAAATCGAATTAAAAATTAAGGGTGGGAGGGAGGGGGGGGATTAGAAAAATTAAAATTATTAAATTTACAAACTAAAAATCCATGAAACATGGAATTTACTAGAAAAAAGCTCTATAATAAAAAAGATCAATATTTTTTCGGAATCCAAAATGGGGGGTCCAAAAATAATTTAAAATTCTAAAATTTCAAATAAAAATACTAGAAAGCTAATTACCCTGAAAGGGTTATAAATTTAAAAGGAAATATTATTAATGAGCCTAAAATTAAGAGAGGGCAGGGTCGTAAATAATTTCACCCCTGCTGCTGAAAGATATACCATTATATATATTCAATTGGGAAACGGGAATCAATTCATTGAACATTGAATTCAATTCTCAATGTTTAGTAGTAAAAAGTATATCTATTTGAAATAAAATTCATTCCGTTATCAAATAATATTTATTAGTTTTATGAAATTTAATTTCTCTTAATTTTAGGCTCATTAATAAATAATATTTCCTAAAAAATTCCATCTTTCAAATGCCAATTTTTTGTGATTTCCTTGATAATTTATAATGTTTTCTCATACATAGTCCTCTTTTTATGAAATAATAATTTAGAGAGGGGTGCACACCCCCTAGCTTTATGACTCACCCCCTCCCCAGTTTCATGGACAGTAGCCCACCCAAGTTTCATGAAAAGAACTCCACATTTTATTAATTTCTAAAGAATTTGAAGAACTTTTTATTACCTTATGTTGAAGTTATGAGACTTAACCGACTTTATTTTTAGCATAAAGTAAATGACCCAGGTAGTAGAGACATTAAAACATTTGTGTTTACAATAAGGAAATAGGCCCCAAATTCTGCCTGCTGCAATTCCATCACCTTCTGAACAGTATTGCAAAGAGTGCCCAACATAACATAAAGAATTTGGGGACTATTTGCCCTTATTTTAAACATAAATGTTTTAAAGTGTTCCCTTTAAGGGGTATGTTTTAAGGTGTCCACTTTTGGGTCACTTACTTTATAATGCTAAAATGCAGCAATTTCCAACCCCCTGTCCCAGAAATTTTAATGACGCACTCTCCTTCTTAACCCCCCCCTGTGGGAACCACTGATTTAGATAAAGAAAAGTAAAAATCATTTTGATCTTCTTCATTCGATGATACCGTTTTCCATATCTAAAGACATTTTTCTAACCCAATAATTTTTGTTGAAATATCCATTTGGAAAAACAAATCGTGATTCCATAAGAATTTCATATTAGCTTAGTAATTTGGCAGGAATACGTGGGAGTCTGCAGGGGTGGTTTGCCCCCTCACAGAGGGTGATATGTTCGCGGGAGGCCGCCCATGGTGGTTCCCTCTATACAAATACAAATAAACAACGACAAACTCGGATTTGCTTGAGTAAATAACCTCGGCGGCCCAACGGGGATCCAATGAGCTTTCTTTTTCGTTTTTATTGCGACTAAAACACAAGATTTCCTCGGTAAGGGCTAAGGAGAAGGGTTTATCGGGAACGATGTCAGCGGCTTGCCTTCCTCAGACGATAATTAATGGCCGGGGTCGCATCAGGGCCATTCAATGGATGCCGCCACCTATGGTACAAGATCACACCGAGGCAGGTTCAGAGGACAATGGCCGATCATTTGAAAGGACTTTGCATTCACAATTTATCACAGGGAGACTTGAAACGAATGATCGGGATAAGACCGAGAAGAATGGGCAAAGTACCATAGAGAGGGGACGACCTATTTCCAAATGCTAAAATCTTTTTTGTTGCTTTAAATAACTTCATATATCATTGATTCGTGGATGTATCATTCAGGAAGGGATTCGTTATAGACAAAAGTGGAAAATATTTTACACTTAATTCATCTTTATAAGAAATGCATTACTTGTAAAAGAGGAACTAGACAAAAACTGACCTGATTTGGAATATAATAAAACTTTCGCTTAAAAAGGTTCGGGACAGATAGATAATATCTGTCGAAAAATTATTTTGTATTTCTGCAGACTGACAAATTCTGCCTACTAAATTTTTAAATAAAAATACTGTTAATAATGAGGTTAATTTCGATTAAAAATCTTTGTGTTGATAATATTAATAAAAAGAATATTGAGATAAATTTTTTCTCATTACAAAAACATTTATTTAACACAAAAACGATTTAAAGAAATAGAGTTGGAATTATACACTAGTGCTTTTGTTATATTCTGTTGACTGCAAATAAGTTTTTATTTGAATATCTAATTATCTAGACTGTCAAATCTATTGAAAATTGTATCATTCGATTAATAAAAGTTGAATTATTGATCTGTATAAATTTGTTGAAAATGGTATAATTTGTATAGAAGTTATAGTTCTTTTAAAAGTTCGGTCCATTTACTTCCATGTTAAAAGGACAATTTTCAATAATTTATTTCTCGGTAATGGGACAGACAAATTTTGGGAATAATTATTTAATATATCAATGATTCGATGGTAAAAATTTAAGAATTTTCTTATAAAAATGATAAACAGTCCCGAACCCCTTAAATGAAAATCTAACATTAAAATTAAATAATAAAAGTAATGTTGAAATTGGACGAAAAAGGGAAACTTTTTCAAGACTCGGTACGTTCTTCGCAGTTTCGATTAATTAGTAATTTTAAATGATAAATAGGTATCTAATTCTGATTTCCATTTCGAATTTATATTTTTTAGAGACAAAAGGCTGTTCCTAAAAATAGAAATTATTCTCTACTCGTGTGAAACAGGCCTGTATTTGTATTTGGCACCCTTTTTAAAGAATAAAGAAAATTTTTTATTATAGACAAAAGAATCAGCCCGAGATCTTCGCGTATCTGCTGGCGCGATACTTTAAAGAGCGAGGCTTTTATTCTTTTAACTACTGGTCACCGATCTCATACTACTGCCAAATATTTATATATGAATTTGGAATTCCATTTATTTATTCTTTTGATCCTCTCTTTATTCATTTTTGCATCTCAGTATTAGCCTGAATATTATTAAAATAAAATTAAAAACCTCCCAATTAATCAAGTCAGAGAAAGTTGAAAAATTGTTGAACCTTTTGTTGATAATACCTATTATATAATAAGTTATTTTTTTACTTTATCCATAGCAAAGCATGGGTAAAGTATTATAATCGGCAGAGACCGAACATGGCTCCTATGCCCATTTGGCCAACTACTTATAACTATGGCGCCTATACACAGAGTATACTTATAGCTATGGCGCCTATACACAGAGTAAAATATAGTTAGGAATTTACATCAATATTATGATTATGGGAATATGGGGTAACTAAGCTTTTGTATTTAAATAATTTATTTGTGCAAAATATTTTCTATTTATCAAATTATCAAATATTTATTAAATATTAATATAGTAGGAGAGGTGACCCTCCTCCTGGGCCAACTCTCCTCCGGAACTCGGGCCGCTCCGCTGGCTTTCGGCGGGCCTCATGGAGGGGATTCTCGGCTATATAAGTAATGTTCTGCTTAGGGATGGTCGGTCGGGGTATGGGTGGCAATTACAACACTTCAAGTGTTCTTTTTAGTATTTTGAGATTAAAAATTATTATTTAGTATTTTATATATACCAATTTTATCTATTATAATGACATACATTTTTTAATTACTCAATAAATGTGCGAATAATCGATTCTTTCATTAGAATCTAATCGAAGAAATGTCTAAAAGGGGACCGGATAGAATGGTCACTCTTACACTAGAGCTAGAGGCGTAACTAGCGAACTTAGCACCTATGGCCAATTTTAGTTATGGCGTCTATACACAGAGTAAAATGTAGTTAAGAATATGTACATCAATATTATGATTATGGGAATATGGAGTAACTAAGCTTTTGTATTTATAATCTTTAAAGAATTTGGTGTCAGTTCTAGGTGAAACATTTTAATAGATAATAAGTAAAAATATATTTTTCTAGGTGGGTTTCACAAATAAAACAAATATATGTTTTGAGTTTGAAAAGTGTTTGAGAAACTCAAAACATATATTTGTTTTATTTATTGAAACCCACCTAGAAAAATATATTTTTACTTATTATCTTTTGTATTTAAATAATTTATATGAGAAAAACATTTTTTATTTAGCAAATTATCAAAAATTTATTAAATTTTAACATAGCATAATAAAATTAAATAAAAGGAAAATTCAAATTCAAATTAAATAAGTTTAACTTGTCGGGCTTTTGTGCAAAATCATCAATGGTGTCAAAATCCACATCATATTCGATAGAGAATAAACTTAAATTACTTAGTCTCTTTTGTTTCAATGATGATCTTAAATCATTTTTTATTAATTTAAGTCCACATTGTACCGGGTGATTCAATAAGGGTGACGAGGTACCATATCTCAGGAACTAATAATCGTAGAAGTTTGGGAAAAAATCCTTCAGAGGAAATCGACCAAGAAAAATTGCTGGAAATATTTTTTAAGTTCATACGTCCACCGCTAGGTGGCTAAATAGCTTCGATCGTATAAAAAAATGCAATTTTCTCAAAAATTTTCCAATATAAGTTTAGAAATGAATACTCTCACGTTAATGCCACTATAATAGTCCATCTTTTTGATAAATGACTTTTTATTGTAGGACGTAAAATAAAGGCGGGAGGGGATGCTAAACTTTTATGGACTGAAGTATCTATAACTTAAGTTTGACTTAACGGAATTTTGTTAACAAGGTCTGGTTCAAGAAAGGAAGGTTTGGTGAATAAAATAAAAAACCATCCATGCCATTCTACTTCTTGCCGCCCTCGCTAAGGGGCGTGTTTTATAAAGTTAAGCGTTTTATTAATTTTGCTCCAAAATCTTAAATGGAACCGTATAATTATTTTATTAAATTCAGAAAGTAGATCAAATTTGCAACAAAACATGTTCAAACCGCATGTCGATATCTTTTTTCGTTTAACAGTTATTGCTTAAAGAATATTTTATTAACGAATTTATCAAAGAAACAAAATAGGTAATTGAGTTTTCAAATTTTTCTTAAGTTTCGCAGTCAAGCATGCCATGGAGAAATAAAAAAAACAGTTTAAAACTTTGTTCTTATTTTCATTTAATCACAACAATAATGATAATAACGCTTTTCTGTGTCGCCTGTGAGTAGGTATTAAATTTCAAAAATGTCTAATTTCTTAGAAGGCCGTGAAAGACTTGGTTGACAGTTTCTATGGAAACGGCGATTTTTCACAAATAGATGTTAATGTTTTAATTGTTATTTTATTGTTTGTTATGTTATATCATTATTGTTGTGATTAGATGAAAATAAGAACAAAGTTTTAAACTGTTTTTTTATTTGTCCATGGCATGCTTGACTTCGAAACATAAAAAAAAATTGAAAACTCAATTACCTATTTTGTTTCTTTGATAAATTCGTTAATAAAATATTCTTTAAGCAATAACTGTTAAACGAAAAAAGATATCGACATGTGGTTTGAACATGTTTTATTGCAAATTTGATCTACTTTCTGAATCTAATAAAATAATTATACGGTTCTATTTAAGATTTTGGAGCAAAATCAATAAAACGGTTAACTTTATAAAACACGCCCCTTAGCGAGAGCGGCAAGAACTAAAATGGCATGGTAGTTTTTTATTTTATTCACCAAACCTTCCTTTCTTGAACCAGACCTTGTTAACAAATTTCCGTTAAGTCAAACTTAAGTTATAGACTCTAGAGTCCATAAAAGTTTAGCATCCCCTCCCGCCTTTATTTTACGTCCTACAATAAAAAGTCATTTATCAAAAAGATGGACTATTATAGTGGCATTAACGTGAGAGTATTCATTTCTAAACTTATATTGGAAAATTTTTGAGAAAATTGCATTTTTTTATACGATCGAAGCTATTTAGCCACCTAGCGGTGGACGTATGAACTTAAAAAATATTTCCAGCAATTTTTCTTGGTCGATTTCCTCTGAAGGATTTTTTTCCCAAACTTCTACGATTATTAGTTCCTGAGATATGGTACCTCGTCACCCTTATTGAATCACCCTGTACATTAGCTCTACTCGTCACGTTAATCTAAAGAGTGTAATAAGTAGTTTTTTTTATAAATGCATAAAAACAAATGTAAACTACTGTTAGATATACATCAAATAGTTTTCTTTTTTGAATATTAAATACGATATCTTGAGAATTTATACCACCCGAATGAAATAAAAAGCTACTATTTAATTCACAAGTATCTATTTCTATCTTACTAGTAAAAAACAACAACACTGAATGCTTAATTAATGTAATGATAACAAAAACTACCCTGAGGGCATCGATCTTTCTAACGTCATTTCATGAATGTTTATTTTTAAACGACTTCAAAAAAGGAGGAGGTTCTCAATTTGTTTTTTTTTGTATCTATGTTACCTGATATCTTTGTCAATTGTGAACCAATTTTGATGATTTTTTTTGCATTTGGTTCAGTCTAGTTTCCGATTGTTCCCGATTTTTTTTTCATTGGCATTGGACCTTTTTTGCTATGTTTGTTTAGGCATAACTTCTTTGTTTATGAAATAATTTCGATGATTCTTTTTATATTGGAAAGAGGGTACCTTAGGGGTGGCCCCATATTAATTTAGTCAAGTTCTGATGATATGATCAATGATTAATTAACGTAAATATCCAATTCTTATGAGCAAATAATCGAAATTATAATAAATAAAATCTTTTATAAAAAAAATCAATCTTAAAACGTTCATTTAAAACCCGCAAACGTTTCAAGAGAATTTCTATATTTATGAATTTAATTTTATAATCATTTTCTGATTCATTCGCCCGACACTTTCTCTTACGAGATGCATGCAAGGTATTATCTTAAGTCACTATTGGTGGTCCGGGGGGCAAAGGTGTGGGGTTCGGGGATTAATATATAGATTTTAACTGAAGCAAAAAGTTACCGAGCATCGCTCGGTGGCTCCAGGTACTAGATATATATATATATAAACAATTTATTTTATTTCAAGTATATTCAAAATTAAAATTTTTTTTAAAAAAAGTTTAAAAAGTCATATGAAACGAAACATTGACTTGTGACATGGAGGCGAATTTTAAAATGTTAGAATTCAATCACTCAAACCGTTTACACAATTTTGAAACTGCTCTAAAAGCTGTCTTAATTGAGTTAGAGAGGTGGGACAGGTGTCATTTTGCAGCTTTTTTAATGCTCTTTTCAGAGACATACAACATGATATAGGTTGTAATATTTTTTTTTTTCAAAATGTAAATCAAATTTTTTATTTTGATTTTTTCTAAAAAGTACCATTTTAAAATTTTCAAAAAATTCTGTAAATAGATAGTTCTTTCATAAACTACTATGCAAAGTATAATGATGGGATGGTAATGGGGTCTAAGTTTAAAAAAATTATACATTTTGAAAAAACATTTGACAAAAAATAACTAAATATTATTTATTAAATAACACTTTATTAAACAAAAATCCAATTAATAAGTAAGTAAGTAAGTAATTATTGAAAAGAAGAAATTGAAAAATAAATGTAATTATAGATATCTATATCTACTCTTATTATTATATATTAAACGTGGTGGAGGGGTACGGGGGGCGAAGGGAAGTGGTTTCAAGGGTGGGGCGGTGGTCCGGGGGGCAAAGGTGGAGGTTCGGGGATTAATATATAGATTTTAACTGAAGCATAAAGTTACCGAGCATCGCTCGGTGGCTCCAGGTACTAGGTATACATATATATATATATATATATTAAACAATTTATTTTATTTCAAGTATACTCAAAAATAAAATAAAATACACTAAAAGGTATAAAATAATAAACTAATTTAATTACAACTAAACGACGAAATATTTACATGAAATCACTTTTTGAAGTCGGTGCTAAACAAACTATATAAGCAAGCGTACCCGCCAATCGTACTAAGTAAAATCTGTAGAGTTTGATTCATAAAATGTATATGTTTAGCAACGACTTCAAAAAATGATTTCATGTAAATATTTCGTCGTTTAGTTGTAATTAAATTAGTTTATTATTTTATACCTTTTAGTGTATATTTATTTTATTTTTGAGTTTTATTATTTTATTTGTTGCATTTAATTTTTTTTGAAGTCAGTTTTATTTTTTTTAATAACAATTATTTTTTTATACATCCGATATTTCAAACTAGGAAGAACACAGATAAACAAAATTGAAAAACAAAAACGCGGGTCATAATTGAAAACAAAAACTTTAATTTTTTGATTAGTAGCAAAGCTTGATTTTAAGCTATAAATCACTGAGAGGAAATTCTCTTTAGGAAAGTGGGGTTTTCAAAATTTAGTTAACTTCACTGCATACAAGAAGCAATAGTTGTCTAATTTCTATGCGAGAATACAAATTTTCCTGACATCCTCTTTGGATCAAATGAAAGACTCTCCATATTTGGGTCTCCGCCACATCTGACCTGTCTTGGAATGAACACATTTTCTCTGTGGTGAAATTTGCAGCAAGGAAGCTTGGATTTCTATTTATCAGTAGATTTTTCAAGCCTCAGCACCTTCTCATCCTAAACTTAAGGTATTTGTGGCAATTTAAAAAAAATGCATTAAAAATGTATGTTTTATAAAAAAATCGACATTTGGAATAATAAATAAATTATCAATAAAAATCATGTAGTGTAAAAAATGCAAATAGATTTTTTATTTTAAAAAGTTTTAGGAGAAAAATATTGAAAAGCATTGTAAATTGCTTGATATTTGTTTCTGTTTTATAAAATGTTAAGATAGTTTAGAATTATTAAATAGTGTTTGATTTAAGTAGATATTCTAAAAACAATGAAATGATGATTGCTTTTTCCAAATATATCATGTATTACAAATCATTTATTAATGTTTTAAAAATTAAATATTTATTATTTAATCAGGAACGAGGCTTGATGAATCCGGTGGAAGATGGAATCCTTTTCCTGATTAAAAAATATACGAATCATTAAGTACTGTCCTAAATAAATATTTATTAATTATTATTCATATTTCTCTTCTGCAATCCAAGGGTTTTTCGAGATCTAGTTTCGACACCTGGTCCTGGAGGTATTTTCAAGAGATAAATATTTCAGATTTTTAAAAAACTCTTGAACTAGGGGTCAAAAGGACGTCCATTTTGATGAGTTGATCTCATTAGAAAGTATCTATGTGATTTCAGCCGAAACTTCTATTTTGATAAATATATGTTAAATACCAAAGCATCAAATCTATAAAAGAATCGAACAAATAAGTAGATGAATAAGGACAAATCAAAGATCTTAGTAGATAATTATGTATATGTTGCAGTAAAAGCCTGTTTTTAGTAAGAACGCAGTTCTTACGCGTTTCTCTGAATATCTTTGTGGCAGCTAGAATTTACTGATGTTGGTGAGTTTGGTTCAAAGGTCGAGAATCTTCATTTTTAACCTTCCCCCTTATTTTGGCTGTTTATTTTCAATAAAAATTTTAATCGAAAATGTCAAAAATTAGAAGCAAAGTTGTATAGGATGTAATTTTTGATATTTTCGGTTCAAAGGTCTAGAAACTTCATTTTTGACCTTCCGCCTTATTTTGGGTGTTTATTTTCAAAATATTTTTAAACGAAAATGTCAAAAATTAGAACGTCTAAATTTTAGAGGATGTAATTTTGACATTTTCGTTTAAAAATTTTTGAAAATAAACACCCAAAATGAGACGGAAGTTCAAAAATGAAGATTCTAGACCTTTGAACCAAACTCAACCAACATCAGTAAACTCTAGTTGCCACAAAGGTATTCAGTGAAACGCGTTTTAACTAGTAAGAACCCGTTCCTACTAAAAAACGGGTTTTTACTGATACATATATATTATATGTCAGGGGGCTTTGCAAAACATTGGCAATATGAAGCCAGAGTAGATTTTCAAATTTTTGAATAAAATAAATTTTTTTTAAAAACTCCATTTATTTTTCAAAAATTAAACACTTAAATGTTTGTATTAATTACAAAAGAATTGATTAGATTTGGGACTTTATTATCAAAAGAAAATTAAATCAATATATTAGCAGCAGAGTAGCTATTGACACTTGTAACTTTCGCTCATAAGTTTGTATTATTATTATTATAATAAATTGCACTGTTTTGAAATGTTTTGAAAAGCTTTTGCTGACGAGAAAATTGCCAATTTACCAACATTTACCTAGATTAGTCTTTAAAAAGTTTCTTCTTTTTCTTCAAACAAACACCAGATTTTTACTTTATTTATCATATATCTATAATACTATGAATTTATTTATTTATTTTGCTTATTTGCACTTTGACACATTTGACTGGTCTTTGAAATGCTTAACCATGTTTATATCTGCCTGGATATTTGAGAGCGGAAGGCCGCATAAAGTTCGTTCCGGTGTCTGAACTAAATCTTAGACCACCCTGCAAATAATGGGCATTTGTTTTTAATTTTTTAAATTTATAAAATATTTTAAATAAAAAAGAAAAAATATAATATTTTGTTTATTTTTTTATTATATTTTCCTTACTCCCTGATTTAAGGATATTTTGGGGGATTTTCCAGGGTTTGCTCATGTAGGTACCTTTGCACCTATGCCGCTGATCGACGAAAACGCATATCTCTATTATTTGATAGTGTATTGTTTATTAAAACGTATAGAATATTATGGAGAATCGATAATTCATATCCTGGAGTATGGTCGGATGCACAGCTATAATTTTATTATTCATCGGAAATCGAAGGGCGGTGAATTTCCAAAATTATCGTGAACAGGTGTGCCTTTGTCATAAAATATTGAAAATAAGTTTTATTAATAAATATTTATATAAATTTGTGACAGTGCATAAAGTTTTATTTTATTTTTTAAACAGTTGCCAATTTTCATATTAATTTTATTAGATTTTAATAAGAATTCTTCATATATTTAAGGAATATTCTATTCTAGTCAATCTATATACATGAATAAGTAATTCTTAATTGTTTTATGAAATAACATCTAATAATATTCCAACAACAGAGAATTCTATAAAAAATTGGTTCAAAGTAACTTTAAAATTTTTAAACTATATAATCTACCCCATCTTCTTCGAAACTAATATAATACGCCCTTGCTTTATTATTTTATTACAATTTTCTGATTCATTCGCCCGACATTTTCTCTTACGAGATGCATGCAAGGTATTATATTAAGTCACTATTAATAACATCAGTAAAAAGAGAAAAATAAAAATAATTTTTATAAAAAAAATAAAAACCGACTTGAAAAAATATAAAAAATAATAAAACTCAAAAATAAAATAAAATAAAAAAGATATAAAATAATAATCTAATTTAGATACAACTAAACGACGAAATATTTATATAAAATCACTTTTTGAAGTCGGTGCTAAACAAACTATATAAGCGAGCGTACCTCCCAAAACGTACTAATTAAAATCCGTCGAGTTAGATTCATAAAATGTATATGTTTGGCACCGACTTCAAAAAGTAATTTCATGTTAATATTTCGTCGTTTAGTTGTAATTAAATTAGATTATTATTTTATACCTTTCAGTGTATTTTATTTTATTTTTGAGTTTTATTATTTTATTTGTTACATTTAATTTTTCTGAAGTCGCTTTTAATTTTTATATAAAAATCATTTTTCTCTGACTCCTAATAACCGGAAATATATCGAAATCTAAACTCACTTTTGGTTTTATTTCATTTTATGCGAAACCTACTTCGCAATTTTACCCAATTTTTTATTATTATCTAAAAATATTTCACCCAGAACCACCACCTATCTCCTTAAAAGTTATCAAAAAAACAAACACTTTTTTCATGCAAGATTACAATACTTGACCATACTGGTAAAGTAAAAATGTTTAAAAAAAAATAATATACAACTTAAATATTTCAATTTTTGACTAATGTATTTTTTATTTTAAAGATTTAACAATAATTAAGATTGATCAAGAAAAGTTGTCTCTTCATCTTCCTATTCGGCGACCACCATTCCTGGTCGTAGAATCAAATGATCGATCAGCTGAGAGCACGCATTACAAGCCATTCGTAATTTCTCTTCAATTGCTGCTCGAATATGCTGGGCGTATATTCTTGATTCCTGCAATTCCAATTTGAGTCGAGATAACTCCGCATTGGCCATTTGTAATTCTTCATCTTTACTCTTAAGAGGTGCTTTTAAATTAGATTGTACCTGTTAGTGAATTTACATTTGCGCTTCAAATTCACGAATTGTGTCTATAAGCTGAATTCGAGCCTGTTGAGCAAAGTTTGCTTTTTTATTTCGCTCATCGGTTAGGAGGATTAAATATTCAGATGGCTTACAGACATATTAGCAAACGTGGTTACGGGAGGAAAAAAAGGTGTCATTTGTGGGATACTCATTATAATTCTTCATCTTTACTCTTAAGAGCTGCTTTTAATATAGATTGTGCCTGTTAGTGTATTTCCATTTGCGCTTCTAATTCACGAATTGTGTCTATCAGCTGAATTCGAGGCTGTTGAGCAAAAGTTTGCTTTTATTTCGCTCATCGGTTAGGAGGATTAAATATTCAGCTGGCTTACTGACATAATAGCAAACGTGGTTACGGGAGGAAAAAAAGGGTGTCATTTGTGGGAAACTCATTATAATTCTTCATCTTTACTCTTAAGAGCTGCTTTTAATATAGATTGTGCCTGTTAGTGTATTTCCATTTGCGCTTCTAATTCACGAATTGTGTCTATCAGCTGAATTCGAGCCTGTTGAGCCAAGTTTGCTTCTTTAGTTTGCTTATCGGTTAGGAGGATTAAATATTCAGCTGGCTTACGGACATAATAGCAAACGTGGTTACGGGAGGATAAAAAGGGTGTCATTTGTGGGAAGCTCATTATAATTCTTCATCTTTACTCTTAAGAGCTGCTTTTAATATAGATTGTGCCTGTTAGTGAATTTCCATTTGCGCTTCAAATTCAGGAATCGTGTCTCTCAGCTAAATTCGAGCCTGTTGAGCCAAGTTTGCTTCTTTAGTTTGCTTATCGGTTAGTAGGATTAAATATTCAGCTGGCTTACGGACATAAGAGCAAACGTGGTTACGGGAGGATAAAAAAGGGTGTCATTTGTGGGAAGCTCATTATAATTCTTCATCTTTACTCTTAAGAGCTGCTTTTAATATAGATTGTGCCTGTTAGTGAATTTCCATTTGCGCTTCAAATTCAGGAATCGTGTCTCTCAGCTAAATTCGAGCCTGTTGAGCCAAGTTTGCTTCTTTAGTTTGCTTATCGGTTAGTAGGATTAAATATTCAGCTGGCTTACGGACATAATAGCAAACGTGGTTACGGGAGGATAAAAAAGGGTGTCATTTGTGGGAAGCTCATTATAATTCTTCATCTTTACTCTTAAGAGCTGCTTTTAATATAGATTGTGCCTGTTAGTGAATTTCCATTTGCGCTTCAAATTCACGAATTGTGTCTCTCAGCTAAATTCGAGCCTGTTGAGCCAAGTTTGCTTCTTTAGTTTGCTTATCGGTTAGTAGGATTAAATATTCAGCTGGCTTACGGACATAAGAGCAAACGTGGTTACGGGAGGATAAAAAAGGGTGTCATTTGTGGGAAGCTCATTATAATTCTTCATCTTTACTCTTAAGAGCTGCTTTTAATATAGATTGTGCCTGTTAGTGAATTTCCATTTGCGCTTCAAATTCAGGAATCGTGTCTCTCAGCTAAATTCGAGCCTGTTGAGCCAAGTTTGCTTCTTTAGTTTGCTTATCGGTTAGTAGGATTAAATATTCAGCTGGCTTACGGACATAAGAGCAAACGTGGTTACGGGAGGATAAAAAAGGGTGTCATTTGTGGGAAGCTCATTATAATTCTTCATCTTTACTCTTAAGAGCTGCTTTTAATATAGATTGTGCCTGTTAGTGAATTTCCATTTGCGCTTCAAATTCAGGAATCGTGTCTCTCAGCTAAATTCGAGCCTGTTGAGCCAAGTTTGCTTCTTTAGTTTGCTTATCGGTTAGTAGGATTAAATATTCAGCTGGCTTACGGACATAAGAGCAAACGTGGTTACGGGAGGATAAAAAAGGGTGTCATTTGTGGGAAGCTCATTATAATTCTTCATCTTTACTCTTAAGAGCTGCTTTTAATATAGATTGTGCCTGTTAGTGAATTTCCATTTGCGCTTCAAATTCAGGAATCGTGTCTCTCAGCTAAATTCGAGCCTGTTGAGCCAAGTTTGCTTCTTTAGTTTGCTTATCGGTTAGTAGGATTAAATATTCAGCTGGCTTACGGACATAAGAGCAAACGTGGTTACGGGAGGATAAAAAAGGGTGTCATTTGTGGGAAGCTCATTATAATTCTTCATCTTTACTCTTAAGAGCTGCTTTTAATATAGATTGTGCCTGTTAGTGAATTTCCATTTGCGCTTCAAATTCAGGAATCGTGTCTCTCAGCTAAATTCGAGCCTGTTGAGCCAAGTTTGCTTCTTTAGTTTGCTTATCGGTTAGTAGGATTAAATATTCAGCTGGCTTACGGACATAAGAGCAAACGTGGTTACGGGAGGATAAAAAAGGGTGTCATTTGTGGGAAGCTCATTATAATTCTTCATCTTTACTCTTAAGAGCTGCTTTTAATATAGATTGTGCCTGTTAGTGAATTTCCATTTGCGCTTCAAATTCAGGAATCGTGTCCCCCAGCTAAATTCGAGCCTGTTGAGCCACGTTTGCTTCTTTAGTTTGCTTATCGGTTAGTAGGATTAAATATTCAGCTGGCTTACGGACATAAGAGCAAACGTGGTTACGGGAGGATAAAAAAAGGGTGTCATTTGTGGGAAACTCATTATAATTATTCATCCTTACTCTTAAGAGCTGCTTTTACTATAGATTTTGCCTGTTAGTGAATTTCCATATGTGCTTCAAAATCACGAATTGTGTCTCTCAGCTGAATTCGAGCCTTTGAGCCAAGTTTGCTTCTATAGTTTTCTGTATTAATGTTGTTTTAATTTGTTCTACTTTTTTTAAAACTTTCCGATAATTTCCTTTAATAATTTTTTGACTTCGTACGTGATATTTTCCTGGTCTAATTGTTTCAATTCTATTGACAGTTGTTCATGCTAGAAAAAATAAAAAAATGAAATTAAAACATAATATTCATAAATTAGGGGTACAAAATGAGGCACTATATTAAGAAATACATACTCTATGATACAACTCGATCACTCGATTTTTAATGTATGGGTCGGTTTGTTCGTCCATTATTTTGTCTTTCAATATTATATTGAATAATATTTTTTTCTTCTTCAATCTAAAAATATCAAAAAATGATTATATACAATTCGAAATAATAAGACATTTATAAAAATAAAAAAAATCGCATTTTCAAAATACATACTTGTTCTAATTCGTCGCTTATTTCGCTTATGCGAAATTCACTTGCTTTCATAGTACAGGTATTCGTCTTCTGAACTTTGCTAAAAGAAAGAAAAAAATAATTAATTACCTATTTATTTTCAATGAGCCATAAATCAATAATTTATTATAATAAAGTAACCGAAATTTAAAAAATTTTAAATTCTTGGTCGGTTTCCCATATATATTTATATATATTTGTGAAATCTACCTAGAATTTACCTAGAATTACCTAGAATAAAACCAAGGTCCTAGTATGTACAAAAAAGAACAAACGAGACAGGAATGCATCAAAATTAACCAAGAAAACCTAGAAGGAGTTAAGGAATTCCGCTACCTAGGAAGTAAAATAACATGGGATGGGAGGAGCAAAAACGAAATTAAATCAAGAATTGCCCAAGCAAAAATGGGGTTTAATACAAAACAAAAACTACTATGCTCCTCCTCAATCAGCTTAGCAAACAGGAAGTTGCTATTGAAGACATATGTATGGAGCATAGCCATGTACGGGTGTGAAACCTGGACAATTAGAGAAGAGGAGAGAAAGAGATTAGAGGCTTTCGAAATGTGGTGCTACAGAAGAATGATGAATATCAAATGGATGGATAAAATTACAAATGAAGAAGTTCTTGGAAGAATCGGAGAAAGAAGAACCTTGTGGAAGAGTCTGAAGAAGAGAAGAGGTCAGATGATGGGGCACACACTGAGACATGGGGGACTGCTTAGGGATATCTTGGAGGGGGAGGTGGGAAAGAAAAGGGGAAGGGGAAGAACCAGATTAGAATATTTCAACCAAATAATTGGGGATATGGGATGCCAGACATTTAAAGAGGTTAAACAGCTGGCGGGGGACAGAGTCGAGTGGAGACGGATTGTTGCATCAAACCAGTCTTAGGACTGTATACTCAATGATGATGACCTAGAATTTTATATATTTTAAATTTTATGGGTGAGGTTGAGTATCTTACACGGGTCTAGGCTTTCAAGGGGTAGAATTTTCATTTTCGACCCCTCCTCTCCATTGCAGGTTGTTAGATTTTGCATTTCTAGCCTTCTGTGGACCCACAGATTATGTATATAAAATTTGGTTCAGTTTGGTTCAAAGGGCTAGAATTTTTTTGCCCCCCCCAGAACTACTTACCATAGTATCTGATAAATTTATTATGTCCTCATGACTGCTTTCTAATGATGATCTATTTTCATATATTTCAATTCTTTTTCAAAAAGTCTTCATCACTGTCTTCTTCGTCAAAATTTAAAATTTTTAAATTTAAATTTTCAGAATTTATATTTTTCTTTTCAAATTTTTCATTCTGTAAAAATCAAATTCATATACTTTATTTACATTTAGATATGTATTAATGTAATTTAAAATATATGCGGTACAATATAGTTATATTAGAAAAAATTAAGCTAATATGAAACAATTGCCTCAACAAGGCATGAATTTTTATTATTTCATGCATTTTAGAGAATTTACCTGCTTATATTTTTAATGAAAATTATTTTATTTTACATACGTAATTAATATTTTAAATAAAATAGGCATCTTTTTAGGGATTATCATTCTTAGTGTACCTAATTTATTTCAAGAAAAAATAAATAATCATTTTCATGTCATTTACCAGAAATTTTTTGAAACAAATTTTGTTCCCTCAAATTTTTTTATAAAATAATTTTAAAATTTAACTTAGTCACTTTTTTATATTTTTAGCCAAAATCTCTATAATTTCTCTCTGATTTTATAATTATTGGTTTAATAGTCAAGCAGAGCAATTGCTAACATATATAGGTACTACAGACATTTTCTTAAAAGGACTTTTAAAATTTTAAAAATTAAAGATATATAAAAATTTCAGTTTTAAAATTTTTTAATAAAAATGAGGTTTGTGATTAAAAATACTTTAAACTGTAATTTGGGAAAGATATTATCTAGTTAATATGAATAATTCAATAACCATTTGAAAAAGATACCAGCCAAAATGTCTTGGAGTGAAACTTGACAAGAAATTTTAATTTATTTTCTATTATTCCTTCTTCAGTGAATTTATCCAACTTTTACCTACTTTGTAAATCAAATTTCTTCTCTTTTATTAATAGCTATTAACAGGGGTGTAGTGGAGGGTATACGTCGGTATACGGCGTATACCCTATGATTTGATCTGAACAAATAGACTATCCTATTTGAAAATTATAATAAAAAACATTTTATTTAATCCATATATATATATAAAAGCGAAATACCATTCACTCACTCACACAACACGAAATCTCCTAAACTACTAGACCTAGGGGCTTGAAATTTAGTATATTGGTACTTTATACGCCATAGATGTCAACTAAGAAGGGATTTTACGAAAATCCACCTAGATCTGTGATTGGCTGATTCTGTTGCCATGTTTTTGTTTACTCAAATTCTGTTGTTTTTTTAATGATGAAATTATATATAAATTAAAAACATGAAGAATAACCATTCTTCATTGGATTTTTGATTTTTCGGCAATTATTGGTAACCATTGATAAAGACATGGAGGTATGGAGTCAAAAAATGAAAATTCTAGCCCTTTGGACCAAACTAATGAATTCTATAACCTTTTTGTCTCTCCTATGACCAAGTAAGGCGTATGTTTTTTACAAATGTTAAAAAAAATATGAGAAAATAAAATTAAAATTAGGATTAAGGACTGTTTACCATTTGTTTTTGTGCTATATTTTAAATGTTCTATCAGTTTCAATTTATAGAACTTTGATCGTCTTATAAATATTTAAATATGAAAATTCTCTAAACTTATGACAATAAAAAAAAAAAAAAATACTTTATGATCTAGTAAATTTTTCCGAACTACTAAATATATTAATTATTCTGATTACTTTCTTCAAATAGCTATTATTCCCCCCATGGTGTAATTATCTTTAGTTTAGGAAACATGGTCATGAAACGGATAACTGTAAAATTTGTTCCGAATCCTGATAAAGGGTTCTCTATTTCGGCGTCCAAAATATCCCTCCGCGTTTCAAATAGATTTTGTAATTTTCAAAATTTGAGAGAAGGGGATTTGGGTTGCCAAATCATCCCGTGATTTTACGTTGTCGCGATGATAGAAGCCTGTCTTCGGAGCTTGAATTTTTTGACGACTGGGGCGAATATAAAATTCACAAAATATCATGCTTAAATAAATTTTAAAAAGGCCTATTTAATAAAACTATACTTGATGAGGTGCGCGAAATTTTTGTTTATCAGCACTTTATGATTGGCAAAATGTCCTATATTTTTTCTTTGACTTTGACGATTGGACGAACTGTAGAGATCAACAAACTCTGCCTACATATTAAATTTCAATAATACTTTTAAGTTTAGGTGTACAGAGGCAATGAATTCTCATCAAAGTATTCCGATTTATACTTTTGAGTTATGGAATCCTAATAGTAACAAAATTAAATGGTCGATGTCACATTATTATATAATTACCTCATTATCTCTCCTTTCTTTCTTTTTTCTTTTACATAAACAATTGCCTGAAATATTAAAAATTATTAGTAAAATCAATTAGAAATTAATAATTTATTAATTTAATGTAAATTCATACCCATTTTCTGGGGGTTTTTTTTTTTATTTTTTTGAATTTATTTCTCTTTCGTTTTTTTTTTGTTCCTACGTTTTTAGCCTTAGAACTGTGGCAACCTATTCATTGTTGGAATTAATTATATAGACTTCAAGTAAACATGCCGTTGCTAGGATTCGATACAAGAGTGGGCTAGAGATATCATCACATACTATTAAATGGCATTTGTGCCTGTATCTGTTTATTTATATTATATATTCCGTCCCCCCAGGCTTGTCTGTATGTCTGTCCCCCTAGAAATATTCAATCAAATAACTGCTAAACTTTTGTCTCTACGACAAATTCCATTAGATTCAAAATTGTAGAGGATGTAATTTTTGATATTTTTGTTTAAAAAATTTGGAAAATAACCACCCAAATTGAGGTGGGTCAAAAATGAAAATTCTAGTTGAAAATTCATGTTGAAAAAAAATTTCCAAAACTTTTTATTTAGAGGACATAATAAATTGCATATTTGCACTTCAACATAAAAATTCTTGATTAATATTTCCTTAAATACATATGTACTTAGATTGTTCCTTTCTAAATTTGAGAGGAAGCAACATTTTTTGTTCTTTTTAAAAATATTTTACCAATGAAAATGAGAGAAATTCAATCGCAAGATTCTAAAGGTCTTAGCACAGACTCTTTCCTGTGCCTACTGGTTAGCACTAAGAGACGAAATAATGTTTATATCTTATTATCTTGACTTGACCCGAAATATATACCTATTGATTCTTGCTCATAAGCAATATATCTTTACTTTACCATACAGGGTATGGTCAAGTATTGTAATCGTGCATGAAAAAAGCGGTTTTTGTTCCTTCTTTTTTTCGAAATATCTCAAAAACGGCTGAAAGTATTGAGCAAAACCATGGCATTTCCTTCTAAAAAAGCTCTAATAAGTGAACATCGAAAAAATTATATTTTTTGAGAAAATAATTGTTTTGTCAAAATGTCTGTTAGTCTGTCTGTTAGTTAGTCTGTGCGTTACCAAATATTTGTGGACGAGCTAGCTCAAAAACTAGTGTGAATAACGAAACCAAATTTCACACTTAGTTTTGGTCCATAGAGATTAAGAGCTGATTAGATTTTGCTGCATATCGAGGGGGTGGAGGTGGGTTAAAAATTAAAAATCTAGCCTATTTGAGCAAACTCAACCAAATTTTGTAAACATAATCAGTGGGACCCCAGAAGTCTAAACATGCAAAAACTAACCCCCCCTTCCCTACATGAATATAAATAATTTTATTAAAATTGGATGTTGATGAAGGCAGTCCACAGTGGTTGTAAAAAAAATAAGACTATAATGGTTTTATTATCTTACATTTATTCGTTAAACCGACGTTGATTTGAACTACTTTCATTGACTTTTCGTTACCCTGAAGAAGGAGAGAATAAATCTCCGAAACGTCGGTTTAACGAATAAATGTAAGATAATAAATCCATTATAGTCTCATTTTTTTACAACCACTGTGGACTGCCTTCATCAACATCCAATTTCATATTTATACCAGTCCGTCTCCTAAAGAAAAACGCTATCAATTTTATTAAATATTAAATATAAGTGAGGGGCCAGGTTGTATGGTAAAGTCAAGTGGATGGCCACATCAGAACACGTCAGCTTATTTTATTTGTGAAAGCCACCTATTAATCCATTTTTAATTTTAATAAATAGTTTTCACCTTGAACCTAAACCATTTTCCCTAAGTAAAATTGGTTCTTTCTTTAAAAAAAATTCAATTTTATAATATATCCATATGAAATATGATCTCAAAGTATTTAATACCTATTACCTATTGATTTTAATAAAAATAATTTTTTTATTAATTTTTATCCCTAATAATAATAAATATATAATATTATATAAAACAATTTATTTTTATCCCACTATAAAATAAAATAACAAACTAATTTGAAAAATATAAAATTCGGTTGATTAAAAAAATTGCATTTTGTCCAATAATGCACAAATGATCAGGCACATTTCTTAGTTAAATTCTTGTTTATTAGGAAAAATAACTTAAAATAATATAATAAGTATCTTCAATCAAGGGCGGATCCACGGAGGGGCGGAGGGGCGGTCGCCCTCCCCCTATACAGGCCACGTGCACTGGCAAAGAGTGCAACACGTGCGTCGCACAGCAGGCGGCCAAAAAACTTCAGCCAATGGTTACAATAATAACCGAAATTGTAAAAGTCAATGTAGAATAGTTATTCCATACGACGTATTAAGTGAGAATTATTTTTGAATTAATGTCAATATGAACTACAAATTGCAAGTGATATCTGAGTTAATAATAAAGGAACAAACATATTAATATTTCGACTATGAATTTTGGATAAAGGGGTTTAGCAACGATCCGTTGCAGTTTATTTCAATTGCTTATTTCCACTTTGTGAATCACCACTATAATCCTGTGTAAATATTATACGTTTATTATAATATTTAGGTCTGGTGCTACTTCATTAAATTTCTCAAAAAGTCAAGTGGTACGCAGATGCACAAAAGGTTGCAAACCCCTGCCCTATATGGTAAAGTAAAAATGTTATTAATTGTTTTTATTATTTAAATAAAATAAATACAAATGTTTTATAAAAAATAATCTTCAAACAGTTTATTAAACTTTACAGGAAAAATTTCTCCCTTTATCAATGTTATTTAAAAAAACAATTCAAAAAATTTATGAAATGTATATAAAATACTAAAAATAGTAGGAAAAAGTAGTATGATGAAAATATACCTACATTTTTCAAGTTTTTCTAAAATAAAATTGAAAACTTAAATTTCTAGAATGAAAGAAAGAGAAGTTGTAATTGAAAAATATATTGTGGGTCATAATCCATATTTTTAATTATTTCATTTTTATGTTTGTTTGTTATTAACGGATCTGATGTTCCCTAAACCCACCAGAATAAGTTTCGAATCGGATTTAAATCTCTTCCCTTCATCTTCCATTGAATTCATCTCTCTCTCTCTTTTTCCCATTTTCTTCTTATTTAAATCTTAAACTGCCTTCTCTGGTTTATTTAACAGGCATTTTGACAGGCAGACACGCTTAAATTGATTTCATATTAGATAATATATTTTTTTATCTTTTAAACTAAATTGAAAGGATCCTTTTCTTTCTATTCACTTTTTGAATTGATACAATTTGTTCCTGCAAAATAGAGGGAATAATATATATCTAATTAAAATGTTCAATTCAAAGATTATATAAATAAATTTCAAGTAGCATTTCTAACGAATTGGAACATGCTTTTGTCCTATTCTCGCTTCCTTCCTTCCATTAATCACTTGGAGGAAAGCTCGTGATGGATGACCACATCTCAATTCAAGCAAACTTAAAGAAAATCCTTAAAAAAAAAAAAAAAATCGGCCCTCTTTTTCCCACCTCTGAATTAGGACACTCTTGCCCGCATAATAATAAATGTAACTCTCCAACACTCTCATATTATAATTACTAATTTGCTAGCTGCCTTTCACATCCATCTCAATCTTGCAAACGATTAGGTAAATACTCTTCAGCAATCTTGCGAAAAGCTCATATTTCTCCACTTTGCTCAATTAATGTGCGATAGAACAAAAAAAAAAAAAAAAAATGAAAGAAGAAAAAGTAAGACATTTATTTGGATCAAGTCGGAGAATCATTATGATTTATTACTTTCTCATCTTATATTCATAAAAGCTAATAAAATAGATTTGTTTATATTATCCCCTTAGTTGAATAATATTAAGATATTTCCTGTTAAAATTATCATTTTGACTTAATCATTTTTTCGGGATTATATTTAAGAATATATCTCTCACTCCTTTCAACAACGGCATATCTCAAAAATCGGCGATTTTTAGTTTTGCCTATTTTAAGGTAGATCTTTCACAAATGAAAAAATTCAAGAAGTTTTTGAAAATTGGAATATAAGTCATTAAAAGTATAATAAATACACTGTTAAAATTCGAAGACGATTTACCACGCCAAACATGAAATAATTGCAATTAAAAATGAAATTTTTACATTTGGTAGATTGGGAAAGGGAAAATCATCATTATTTTTTTTTTCATTCAAGGACTTTCACCATCTTGATGAAAAACTAATATTTGTTAGAATAATATATTCGTAGTAACTTAAAAAAATTACCTCGTAGTTTTGATAAAAAATAAAAAAACAAATATATTTGGCTATTGATTTTAGTAGAGGGGATATAATATCAATGGCTTGGAAACGATCCATTCATAAAGAAAATATAACAGTGTAAAAAGTACAGTCACGTTAAAAAACATAACCTAAAATTTTAGCACCGTTCATATTCATAGAGTGGTTACGAGGCTAAAACTTTTCTGTGGATTTTCGCGAAAGAACCTCCTAAACGAATGCCCTGAAAGAGTAGTAAGTATATCCCTACAAGATCTTCATATCTTAACTCAATATTTAGCAGCTAGAGACCAGAAGTGTCGTTTCTGCATTATAAAATATTTCTGTGTCGTTTAGTGCAACAATGTATTATTTCATCAATCATCATACTACCCTATTGCGCACAAGATAAGAGCATTTTTCTATCTTATTTTTGTACCAAGAACGAACTAAATACAGTTGACTCTCAAAAATTCGAACCTCGATAATTCGAACTTTTCAGCTGTTAATTCGGTAAATCGAAAAAATGCTGTTCGACAACCCGAAATAATTTTCATATCAAGAGGAGAAGAGAACCTTCTATAATTCGAACTAGGCCACTTCCTCTCGAATTCGAATTGTTTTTTTTAAAGGGTTCGTGACTGATTATCATTTTTACAAGAAAATTCTCAAATTTTTACCATCGAATCATTGATGTATTAAATATTTATTCCTAAAATTTGAAGTTGATCGTCTGTCCCATTACCGAGAAATAAATTATTGTAAATTGTCCTTTTAACATTGAAATAAATGGACCGAGCTTTTAAAAGGGCTAGGGCTATAACTTCTATACAGATTATACCATTTACAACAAATTTATACAGATCAATAATTCAACTTTTATGAATCAAATGATAGATTCGACAGTCTAGTTAATTAGTTATTTATAAATGTAAACATAAAAATTTATTTGCAGCCAACAGAATATAACAAAAGCACTAGTGTAGAATTCCAACTCTATTTCTTGAAATCGTTTTTTTGTAAAAAATTTATCTCATTATTCTTTTTATTAATATTATCAAAACAAAGATTTTTATTCTAAATTAACCTGATTGTTAACAATTTTTTTTAATTTAAAAATTTAGTAGGCAAAAGTTGTCACTCTAGAGAAATACAAAATATTTTTTCGAAGACAAACCAGATAGATAAGCTGTCCCGAACCTCCTTAATTAGGTATCTTATTTATAAAAATATTTAATATCTTAGTGTTTCTTTCTAAATTTTAGAGAAAGCAACTTTTTTTCTTTTTTCGCAAATTTTAACCATTGAAAAAGAGAGAAATTCTCCCGAAACGTTTGGATTTGAAATAAACGTGTTCTGGATTGTTTTTTATAACAGATTTGTATTTTTTTATCTTATTATCTATTGCAATGTTAATACATATGTAATTTTTGTGTTCTTTTTTGTAGTTTTCATTATTTTTACTTTTTTACTTGAGACTATTATATAAAATATATGTAAGCTCATACCTATTTTCAAAAATATAATAAAAACTCTTTATAATTCGAATTTTTTTTTATTTTCTCTTGATAATTCGAATTTTTCTTGTAGTCCCTTGGATTTCGAATTATCGAGAGTCGACTGTATTTGGTTTTATGTCAATATTGTTATCCTGTTATGGTTTATTTTGATTTATGACGTTCTTGAACACTAAGTATATTGTACCTACTATTTTAACTTATGACACTATTGTCAATAAAAAAAGTGAACAGGAACGTTATAAATCCAAAGAAATTATCTGCACACGCTAAAACTGGAAAACATTCTCTTCAATTCTAGCATAGAAACAACTGCGTACACCTCATCTAATTGATATTATAACGCATCCAAACTGCTATATCCTTTTATGAACACCCTATATATTCAGAACAAATAAAATGAAGGTTCCTCGGAGGAAATAACAGATAAGTCCAAGAGCCCATGACCTATTTTTCATGAAGTGTTTGATTCAAGTAGATATTTCATCTAGAGGTATTAATAGCATAAATGAGTATGGAATCGACTGTTTTCCTTGATCTACCTGGGTACTGCTGCTACTGCGCATAGGAGAAAGTTCTAAAAATATGTTCGCCAAAAAAAGTGTTTGATTCAAAATCCAACAAATACTATTCGACAGTTAAGTTGATTTAAAAATTAACTTAGCCAGACACTTTTAGGAAGGCCAACACTGAGCCAGACAACCGTAAAGTTGACTTTTTTTCAAATAAAAAAATGCAACTTTAGGGTTGTCTGGCTCGATGTTAGCCTTCTAAAAGTGTCTGGCTAAGTTAATTTTTAAATCAACTTAACTGTCGAATAGTATTTGTTGGATTTTGAATCAAACATTTTTTTGGCGAGCATATTTTTAGAACTTTCTCCTATGCTAGTATCAGTACAGGTAGATCAGGAAAACAGTCGATTCCTTACTCATTTATGCATTACTCTAGGTAATATCTACTTGAATCAAACACTTCATGAAAAATAGGTCATAAAGTTCCGACTAGAAGGAAGAAATACAAATTTATTTACTAAAAAGAATATACCTACTTAATTTATTGGATTAGAATTTATAATTTAGAAATTCTCAAAAAATGTACGCATGACTGTTGAATATATTTTATAATTCTAATAAATAATTTTTTGATTCAAAAAATCGAGGATTTGCTCGATGACTCAGATTTCGGTGAAAATTTTTCCTATAATAAAGAGAGCCGTAGAGTGAACGTAAAACCACAAATATTTTTGGAAAATCATATTTATTTTCTTCAGAAAAAATTACTATATTTCGCCTTAAAAATCATCGATATCTTTTAACCTGATCATCGAAGCCTAATTAATTATTTAAACTTTTTAATAGGATTTCTAAATCACTAAAAATTGTTTCATATAAGTTTTTCTATGGCTCAATTACTTTCGGATTTATAAGTGATTGAATGCGTTTTAAGTTTAAAATTTCACCATTACAGCTTAACTAGTTGAGCAATTCTATTTTCTATAATAAGTTTTCTTAAAGATAATTTAATTCAAAGTAAAAAAGTCAATTTATGTCAAAGCTCTAAAATGCATAGTTTACAAGTTAATGTCGTTTGAATGAATTATAATCGATAAATTCAAATTCACCGATTTGATCAAATAAATTAGCTCCGGTCACTGCAATGTTATCTATACAAAATTTAAACATATCAAAAAACATTTAATATCTTTTAATTAAACAAATATTATAATTATAATTAATTTGTTTAAATTATTGAATAAAAATGCTTGAATTGCATTAATATTATAATAAAATAAAATTTCATCCCGATTAGTTTTACCAAATGAGTGTTAAACCGATTAACCGCTAATTCAATTAACTCAGCTTTTTGAAATAAAACAAAATTAATAAATTTTTCTTGAAATGAAGTAAAAGAATTCACAAAAAGTCAAATCAGGTCAAACAATCGTTGCAATCCAAGTGGAAATAAAAGTTTTTCTCACCAGCCGATCCTGAAGATTGCGGCTCTTTAGATGTATATTTATGACTTCACCATCTTTGAGTGACTCTAATCTAACCTATAGTGATTTGTTAGGAGAAGATATATAATGTCTATAGCGAAAACGATGATATATTGGAGGATATAGATACTTTTAGAATAAATTTATTTTTTAAAATAGATGTTACTTTGCGTTTTCATTCAAGTTTTTATTCAATTTAAGTGGAAAATAGGACCATATTTCGAGTTTTTTTTTATGCAGAAATTATTATAAAACTAATTAATATTTTGTAGCTTATTCAATTTTCTCGATTGACAGTAAAATGAAGGAAAAAGCAAAACCAAATTTCACACGAAGTTTTGGTCGATTAAGATTAAGAGCTGAGATTTTGGTGCATATCGACCCAAAATTAATGGGGGAGGGTTAAAATTTAAAATTATAATATTTTCAAACTAAAAAAACAAGAAAAATGAAATATACTATTTGAGTAAACTCAACCATATTTTGTATACAAAATCAGAGGGCCCCTAGAACACTAAAAATGCAAAAACAAACAGCCCAAAATGGAGGGGGGGGGGGTCAAAAACTGAAAATCTAGCCCCTTGTACCAAACTCAACCAGAAGTGTATGGTAAAGTCAAGTGGATGGCCACATCAGAACCTGTCAATTTATTTGAAATACAACACACGGTATAAACCAAATATATCAAGCAAGAATTTATATTTAAAAATTAATTCTCTTATTTTTTTATTTAATATTACCTTCTCTATTTTCTGACATTCCATCAAGTGGTCCAGGTTATTTATTAGTCCACGCACATATAGGTATGTTAGTGACAATTGTACTGAGTCCAATTAATTATGTACAATATGTTAAACACGTTTCTACTATGAAAAATAAACAGACAAATTCCCTAACCCTGATCAGGGCCTATAATGGAAATGAAGTGTATTAATTTGAATTACCATTATAGGTTTGAGCCAGGGTTCGTATTATCAGCAATCACCAAACCTGGTCATTGTTCAATTAATCATGGGTTTCCTATATTTGATTCAATCGCGAATCGAATGCAGGTGATTTTCGTCAGATATTAAGTAATAATAATATCTGAATTTATACATTACTGTGTAAGAAATAATGAATTTAAATAGTTTTCTAATTAATATAGTAAACAATAAATATTTATTAATCATGAGTTCCTATATTTGATTCAATCGCGAATCGAATGCAGGTCATAATAAGTAATAATAATACCTGAATTTATATATTTCTGTGTAAGAAATAATGAATTTAAATTAGTTTTCTAATTCACAAAGAGAAACAAAGAGGTTGTCCTCTGCTTGCAAGGGCGGATCCAGGGGGGAGGGGGAGACCGCCCCCCCATAGAGGACAAAAAACGGCGGCCAAATCGACAGGGAATTTATAACAATTTTTTTTTTTATTTTAATGAACTTAAAATATGAGATATGAAACTTGTAAAAAATTTAAAAATTTATTTTTTTAAATTTTAAAATTGAAAATAAAGTTCTATGTGTGTGTGTGTGTGTGTGGCGTCTCTGACCCCCCCCCCCCCCCCGCTTGGACAATTTGATCGCGACACTTTCGAGATAAAAAGTAGATCTTATATACATCGGGCACCTTATATACATTCTCTCCCCCCCCCCATAAAAAATTCCTGGATCCGCCCTTGTCTGCTTGATGCAAATAAACATACACACATATATATCGAGATGATATATCTGTATATATATATATATATATATATTATTTATTTGTTTGAGACTATAGTTTCGAAGACTTGGTCTTCATCATCAGTCTTTTTTAATTATAAATGTTGTTTTTCATGGAGTCAATATCGTATGGATATTGAAAATGTGATGTTCTTTTACTGGTTGGCAGCTTAGAATTAAAGACATTCTTTTGGTTCACATTCAAATATAACCATATGTTTTCCTTTCTCCTTGTTTTACAAAGAGATAGGCTGACAATGACAATAATTTCAAGAACATGGACTATTAAAGAATAATTAATATGTATATCAAAGAGAGTTGTTTTTTTGACCGCGTTTTTAAACAAGATATATACCTATATCGCTAGACTACTGCTGGTTGAGGCTATTGGAGTCAGCTGAATCTTAAGTCTGGACCAAAAGAGAATGAAAAAGATGTGATCCATCTAGGCATACCATGTCCAGCATCATTTCGCGATTAGCCCGCATGACGCTTTTTACCAAACACTTATATGGATCACCTAGTGGATTTGTAATCTGAGATGTTATATATTCGTGCGCGCTGGACTGGGGGATTGAATATATTACATCTCAGATTACAAATCCACTAGGTGATCCTATAAGTGTTTAGTAAAGCGTCATGCTAATCCCGAAATGATACTGGATCATAGCTTAGATGGATCACATCTTTTTCATTCTCTCTTGGTCCAGACCATAGAATAATATAGAGTGGAAGGCTCCATAAGGAGCCAATGTATTTTATCGTATACGAGTTACGGAGCTCTCTGGCGAGTCCAGGGCAAAACCATTGGGCAATAAAATGGCGGAAACCGCTCACTTCGGGCAAATTTTGGTGACATTATCAAGAGTAAAAAACACGCTTATATAAATATAACATAAAGGGTATGTATCTTTTATCTATGACAGGCTTTGAATGTTCTATGATCTTTGGATAGCTCTTATTAAGAATTAAGAGATTATTAAGCGCAGTCGCTAGAGAGCGCTTTTTCTATATACGGTAGCCTTCCACTCTTTATTACTCTATGGTCCAGTCTTAAGATTCAGCTGACTCCAATAGCCTCAACCAGCAGTAGTCTAGCGATCTTGTTTAAAAACGCGGTCAAAAAAACAACTCTCTTTGATAGATTATTTTTTAATATATTAATTAGAAAACTATTTAAATATTTATTATATTAATATATAATTAAACAACCTGAAAACACTGTCAATTTCGCGAAGATAGAAGTGTTACAATAATTCTTTTAGTATTCTTCAATTACAGTGAGAATAATTGACAGTTCGAATAGAATTGGAGCTGCTTTAGCCCTTGGTACTCTATTTTTTTATCATTTGGTATCAAATAACCCTCTATTTTATTATTTCTTAATATTTAAAATAAAAAATTGGAGAAAAAGATGAAACTTTTTCAAGACTAGGTATGCTTTTTCGGTGAATTAAGAATTTTTTGACACCATTTCCTTTATAGAAGGATTTTGATTAATGACCTCTTTTATTATTTATGATTATTTTTCTGCAGAAATTATTAAATGGTAATTCAAAACACACCTGTTCGATTGTTTATTATTTTGTACTTTAGAAACGAATTAAAATCTCAATAAAATCATTCAAAAAAATTAGGTTTTTTCCATTTTTGAACCAGAAGTTCTAAAGCTAGAAAGCCCAAAATCTAATCAGTTCTCTGCATTATAAATATTTTAACACAAGAACGAACTTCCTACGACTTTTCGTTCTTAAGGTAGTTGTTCCGCCAAATGCGTTTTCTTAGGATTTTTTTGAAATTTCGACAGATTATTATTTATTTAACCTAAAAAGTAGGTTAACTTTAGTAATTTTTTTGACTTTTTTTCTCTTCAAGCATTGTCGCAACAGCTTTCAATCGCTTATTAAGAACTTTTTGTTTTATAAATCTCCCTATATAATGTACTTTATCTGAAATTTCTATGATAAAATATATACAAGCTCGGATAGTGTTGCCAGATTAGTCAAACGAGCACGGGATTGGCTAGTAGTGGTACATAAACAGCAAAAAGTTTTGGCCTTATGAATTATAAATCCATATTGTCTGTTCTATATACTCTAGCATTAACTTTTTGTTAGTATTGTCGTGAAACAACTACCTTAATTAGATGATTATTTTATAAAATTCTTAAATTAAAAGGACAGGATAAGTGAAAGTAGTGATGATCACACCTGTTATTTTATTAACTATTTATATGTATAAAAAAAATTCATCAGTTTTATGTTAATAAAGATATTTATTTTCCGACTAGAATATAAATTTTCAATATAATTACATATGGTTTGAAAATACATTTGTTAAAATTTGTAAAAATAAAAGGGGTATGAGCAAAATTCTTTGCACTTTTAGGTAATAAAATTTTAAAAAATATAATTGATCTTTAAGAATCTTTTTTAGTCTTATCTTTGAGTCTTATCCAACATTTTTTTTTAAATTTTAAATATTTAAAATCTTTCAATTATACAATATTTATAGTCTTTTTCTCTTTGACTTGGACAAAATAGTAATAGTATTATAAATGAAAATTCGTAAAAATTAATTCCAAAAATTGAGAATTAATAATTTGCCGTTGTATAAAATGTTTCAACTTGTGCCATCAGTTGAATTTTTTAATAGAATAGAATAAGTTATTAGGGAAAATAAAGCGTGTAATTAGAAGAAAAAATAGATAAAATGTATTGGCGAAAATCACTTTAGGGGTGACATCTTTTCAAAATATATAGAATTAATTAGGTAGCGCATTCCAGAAAACCGAGGGGTGAACCGCGACCTAAAATCGTGTACACCTACTTCCACTTCCAAGTAGAAGACAATAGGTTATCTAATGAATTCCAAAGTAATTCCAAAGACGGTGTACACCTAATTCCAATCGCGGTTCACCCCTCGCAGAAAACTAACGCCTTCTCTAGGATTTGTCTTTCTGGGTCTCAAAGAACGACACAGTAAATAAAATTATTTTTAAAAAACAATCAAAAAAAGGATGTATAATGCTTTTCTTATGGCGTCATTTGACAAAATCTCTAAACCCAATAGAAAAGTGTACAAAAATAAATAAAAACGTAATGCGAATTCACCTCCTGATACCCTCGGCAGATAATAAATCAAATTCAATTCATATTTGTGTATCCATGACTAAATTCCACAGTTATATTGGTAACTAGAAATTGCAGATACGCCAACTGGTGGTGAAAGCTTGAACTCTCTCAATTGGGTCTTCTGACAGCTGATTGTTCAGTGTTTAAATGAAAAACCAAACCTATTTATTAAATATTATTCTTTGATTATGCACATGAGACAGCTCAAAAGAATAATAGTTACAATTCCCTTTAACGAGCGCCTGATTTTCGCTAGAAATTTCAGATACGCCAACTGGTGGTGAAAGCTTGAACTCTCTCAATTGGGTCTTCTGACAGCTGATTGATCAGTGTTTAAATGAAAAACCAATCCTATTTATTAAATAATATTCTTTAATTATGCACATGAGATTTGTGACAGCTACCCAATTCTCAAAAGAATAATAGTTTCAATTCCCTTTAACGAGCGCCTAATTTTCGCTAGAAATTGTAGATACACCAACTGGTGGTGAAAGCTTGAACTCTCTCAATTGGGTCGACTGACAGCTGATTGATCAGTGTTTAAATGAAAAACCAAACCTATTTATTAAATAATATTCTTTAATAATGCACATGAGGTTTGTGACAGCTACCCAATTCTCAAAAGAATAATAGTTTCAATTCCCTTTAATGAGCACCTGATTTTCGCCAATAAAATAAAAAAAAAGTAAAAAGTTAAATTAGTGTTATTAATTAAAAGCCTTTTCATTAAATTTTAATTGAGTATCAAAAGTGCATAAGCAAAATTAATTTATAAAAGAAAAATACACTATACTATTTTTTTAAAAGAATATTCAAGTTAAGAATCACCAATCAAACTTTCTAATATTTAGTAAAATAGCCATCATGTTAAACAGAGTAACCATTGGTCATTCAGAAAGAATATTTATGATTAGTGATAATGGATAAATGCTAAAATTCTGGTATTGGCACCTATTATATATATATATATATATATATATATATATATATATATATATATATATATATATATATATATATATATATATAGTTTATATTACAAATATATAAATAAAATATATTTAAGTTATTATTTATTCATTGTCAATAAATTGTGATCAGTTGTTGAAACAGATGATTGATTTGTAGTTGAAGTCTGTTGAATTATGTTATTTTGATATTTCTTTTTCCATCTTTCAAACGCCTCGATTATTGCTTTTCTAAAAAGTCCATGGTGTAAAATAAACGCCGTGACATGACCAGCATCCACAAAGCGCACTTCTGCTCCAGGCCAAACTTCTGCCAAGTCAACGCAACCATCTCGAGGAACATAGGCATCTCGTTGTGCACAGATAGCGATGATCAGTTCGGTATCGACTGGAATCTAATATTTGGAAACGGAAACAAATAGAAAAATTAAATTCGATAAATAGTACATAGGATATTGTAGGGGGGTTTCACTTTAATTGGCTCTTAGGGGTCAAATAACACACATATTTATAAGTAAAAGTATTTATTTACAAAAAGGGGGTTTATATATTTTGTCTAGGGGTAAAACATCTTAGAACATCGTTAATTAATACGTCGTAATGGGTTACTCAAATCGTCAACCATGTTATCTTAAAACATCAACTGAGAACTAACTACTGCCCTTTTCAACTGACTCCCAGTCGCAACTCACATTCACACATGCATATGAGTGGTGGGGGGTGCACTGTCAGTCGACAGCCCATCAAAACAAGTTGTCATAATAATATTTATGACATGCTTTTAGCCTAAAAGTCTCGGCGATCTATACAGGGCTTGGAACCCAGAAGATTCCCTTCCGAAAGAACAACGGGCCCTTGTCTGGCACGTGCTTTTAGTAAAATAGAAATTATGAAAATTCATTAAAATAATTTCCCACAATATTAAATATAGATATTTTATATTTTAAATAGTAAATAAAAGATAATTATTTTTTTCATGTCCACTCAACTTGTTACTATACAGGGTGTTCCAGAGAATATTCGTTCATTAAAAGTTTTCATGGAAGGAGTTGAGAGAAAATTTTGAACTTTGACATATTTATGTTTTGGAATATGCTCTTTTTAAATAAATTATTAACAACTTTTGGACACTTTCTGCTTTGCCGCAATCGCTATCAACTTTCTTATTTTCTATGGAACTCCCCAAATATTTTTGCATCATTAGATTAAGTGTTAAAAACTAAGATGATTTTGTATAATGCACTTGATGTCTAAAATTTATCATTTCTGAGTTATTTTAGATAGTTTGTAAAATCTACCAATTTAGCGTTCATCTTTAAAAATTAATAATAATTAAACTATTGTTTGTAGAATTAATTTGATCAATCAGAACTCTTAATTAGACATTAAAGAATCTTATTTAATCATAAAAATTCAAATTTTATATCCAGGATGACCATAATAATCGTTTATTTCTGAAAATCAAAAAGTTGTTAGTTAATACTCATGAACATGGCATAAATTTTACTATTTTTTGAATTCTACATAAAAATCCGATAAGAGTTTATTAAAATATTCTCTAAACCTAAAATGAATAGTTTTTTTTTAAATAAAAAATATTTTTAAATTTCACTCGTCTATATCTTAATTAAGTATTTATACCTTATTTATAAGAGTAAGTATGTATATTTATTTATTTTTATTTATCCATTTATTCATTCATTTGGAGAAAATAAATAATAAAGATCTGGATGTGTGAAATTTAAAATATTTTTTATTTAAAAAACTATTCATTTTAGGTATAGGGAATATTTAATAAACTCCTATTGGATTTTTATGTAGAATTCAAAAATACTAAAATTTATGCCATGTTCTATTTGAAAAAATTGAGTATTAACAACTTTTTGATTTTCAGAAATAAACGATTATTATGGTCATCCTGGATATAAAATTTGAATTTTTATGATTAAATAAGATTCTTTAATGTCTAATTAAGAGTTCTGATTGATCAAATTAATTCTACAAACAATAGTTTAATTATTATTAATTTTTAAAGATGAACGCTAAATTGGATAGATTTTATAAACTATCTAAAATAACTCAGAAATGATAAATTTTAGACATCGAAGTGCATTATACAAAATCATCTTAGTTTTTAACATTAATCTAATCATGCAAAAATATTTGGGGAGTTCAATGAAAATAAGAAAGTTGAAAGCGGCAAAGCAGAAAGTGTCCAAAAGTTGTTAATAATTTATTTAAAAGGGCATATTCCAAAACATAAATATGTCAAAGTTAAATTTTAAATTTATTTAAAAAATTTAAATTAAAAATTAATTGTTCCTGCAGAAGACACTCTTTTGTTGTCTCCTTTAATATGATGTTTGATGTATATATATAATCGACCTCTATTTTAATGGTTTTTTTCGACTAGAAAAAGTGAACTAGATTCTGATCCACGAATGATCGACATAGAGCTGATTGGGTTAATATACATTAAAGAAATAATATAAAATTGGATAAATTTAAATTAAATATAAATATAATGAATATACCTCAAAGTTTCCTAGGTGGGTACATTCATCCATAATGCCTCTCATAAATAATTGCACTTCTTGATCGGTGAAATTTGGCAGCAAATCTCCTCCTCCTAAGGATGTAATCATTCGATCTAAACTAGCAGGATAATTTTTAGCAAAACTTCGCCCAGCTATAAATGCAGCCTAAAAATGAAAAAATTCAAAAAAATGAATAAATAGTTTAAATGGTGTATTATTATTATAGTTTAATAAAATTTATTCACATAAATATTTTTTATTTTTCACACGTGAAATTCAAATAGAAAACCTGTAAAATTAAGATGATTGATTACAAGACTGGTGAGTCCAATCCGAAAAATTTATAGCCATTATATATTTTTTAATTTAGTAAGTAAATTTATAATAAATCTAAAAGATAAAAATACATATATCTAATCCACAATGAAAACTTTTTTTCTTTAACATAAATTTATATTTATACTTTTATAAATGTCTTATGCAAGTCGTAATTTCAATCAAAAGCTTTAATCATTATTTAATTTCTATTTGCCTGTGAAAAGAGTTTAATATCTAGGAAAAACATTGTTTTTTTAGCAAATATTTTTAAGTATTATTGAATAATGAAGAGGTTAATAATATTTAAGACGTTGGGTGATTTTATATTCAAGATTAAAATTCGTAATTAATTTGGTTTCGTTATTGTAGATTGTAAATATTTTTTGTTCTTATTTATTTGATTTATTTCAATATCTTATTTAATTTTGTTTGTTTAATCGTTAGATAATAAATTAATATTAATTATACTTAAGCTTGGAGTTTAATATTTTATTTATTTTTAAGCTTTATTCACCTTAACCCTAACAATTGATTCCAGTAGAGTTCCATACGCTGATTATCATGCAATTTCCCGATTTTTTACAACACGTCCGAGTTTTGAGATATTATCGGTCAAAAGGACGAAAAAGGCCATTTTGACCTATTTTCGAGTCCCATTAGATATTAAATAGCAATATTTGAAATCAAAATATATTATTGACTATTATTGAATAGAAAACAGCTTCCTCTTTGATTTTCAAATTACCACTTGTTTGTAGCTCAATTAGAACTCGAGTTTTAACTAAAAAACTAAAACTACGTGATTATAAAGGATAAAAAACATAGATAAAAACATATGGTCTTAGTTTTTTAGTTATAACTCGAGTTATAATTGAGGTAAAAAACAAGTGGTAATTTGAAAATCAAAGAGGAAGCTGCTTTCAGATATTACGTCACATTGATTTCAAATATTGCTGTTTATTATTTAATGGGACTCGAAAATAGGTCAAAATGGCCTTTTTTTCGTCATTTTGACCGATATCTCAAAACTCTGACGTGTTGTAAAAAATCGGGAAATTGCATGATAATCAGCGTATAAAACTCTACTGGAATCCATTGTTAGGTTTAAGGGGAGAAATTGTTGTTTAATTTTTGTCGATCAGTGTAATAATAATTTATTATATGAAAAACCAAAGTTTTTATTTTAATTATATTTTATATTATCTAACAGTGAATGAGAAATTTCCTTGATGATGAAAAATATAAAATAATAAAAATGAAACTTAAATCGTTGTCACCCTGCTCTGAAGAAATTTCGCCTCTGATCATAGCGCATAGAGTGCGTAGGCCAAGTTTGAGCATTGGCCGTACTCATGCTGTACGCTATTTACAGAAACAATTTTGACCCCCCTGCAGCTCAGAAACCATCTGAGATACAGAGCTGAAATTATACACGTGCAAGGGAGTATCAAATTTCAATAATATAGCATAAATAGATTCTGAAATATGGACCTGAGAAAATAGCTAATTTTGACACTCACCGACTGACGGACAGGTCATCAAAACCTTTCGGGTACTTCTAATCATTTTAGCACCATAAAATTTCGCATACTGGTAGAGTTTGGAACATAAATAAAGGAAAAATTCCAAAAACCCAAACTTTCTCTCTTTAAATCCTAAAATGAAGGGGGTGAAGATAGTAGGGTAAATTTGCATCTATTATAATAAATTAAGGAGGTTCTTTCGCGACAATCCACACAAAAAGTTTTACCCTCGTAACCACTCTATAAATATGAACGGAACTAAAATTTTAGGTGTTTTAGGTGTTTTTTTAACATGACTGTACCACTCACACTACGAAATCTCTATATGGATACACACATACTTGCCGGATCCTTTCCAAGCCATTGAACTTATATCCCCTCCACTAAAAATAGTCGCCCAAATATGTTTGTTTTTTTTACTAAGAGGTAAATAATTTCAATTTTTTTTTAAGTTACTCCGAATATATTATTCTAACAAATATTAGTTTTTCATCAAGATGGTGAAAGTCCTTCAATGAAAAAGAATAAAATAATTATCATTTCCCCACCCTGTACCTTTCTACAATATGTGAAAAATGTCATTTTTAATTGCAATTATTTCACGTTTGGTGTGGTAAATCGTCTTCAAATTTTAACATTGTGTGTATTATGCTTTTAATGACTTATATTCCAAGTTTCAAAGACTTTTTGAATTTTTGCATTTGTGAAAGAACTACCTTAAATGACTCTAAGATGCTAAAATTTGGCATTATAGTAGAGTTTGGGGTAATAATAAAAGGAAGAATCGAAAAATCCAGACTTTCCTATTTAATTTACATACAACCTTGATCAATATAGAATAAAGGGTGTATTGAGTAAAAGACCTAGCATTAAATATAACTGAAAAGTTTTTGTTTTGCCGAGAATAGCAGAGTTGTTGATTCACAAAGAGAAACAAACAGGTTGTCCTCTGCTTGATGCAAATAAACATACACACATATATATCGAAATTATATATCTGTATATATATATATTACTTATTTGTTTGAGACTATAGTTTCGAAGACTTTGTCTTCATCATCAGTCTTTTTAATTATAAAATATAAATATTATTTTTCATGGGGTCAATACCGTATGGATATTGAAAATTTTCTATCTTTACTTAGCTGGTAGCCAGTTAAAATTAAAACTATAGACTCAAACAAATAAATAATATATATACAGATATATAATTTCGATATATATGTGTGTATGTTTATTTGCATCAAGCAGAGGACAAACTCTTTGTTTCTCTTTGTTAAATATAACTATTTATTGGTCTAGAAAACTCAGAACTCTACTCAGTCCTTTATGAAATCTCAGACCTTTGAAAAATGTCGCGCTTTGGTTTTTAAATTGTAGGTTTGAAATATATCAATATATAAATTTGTTCTATTTTAAGGAGGTTCTTTCGCGACAATCGACACAAAAAGTTTTAGCCTCGTAATCACTCTATAAATATGAACGGTGCTAAAATTGTTTTTTTTAACATGACTGTACCACTCACACTACGAAATCTCTATATGGATACACACATACTTGCCGGATCGTTTCCAAGCCACTAAAAGTAATCGCCCAAATATGTTTGTCTTTTTTTTTGTTTTTTATCAAAATTACGTGGTAAATCATTTCAATTTTTTTTTAAGTTACTCCCAATATATTATTCTAACAAATATTAGTTTTTCATCAAGATGGTGAAAGTCCTTCAATGAAAAAAAATAAATTAATGATCATTTCCCCACCCTTTCCCTATCTACTATATGTAAAAAAAGTCATTTTTAATTGCAATTATTTCATGTTTGGTGTGGTAAATCGTCTTCAAATTTTAACAGTATGTGTATTATGCTTTTAATGACTTCTATTTCAAGTTTCAAAGACTTCTTGAATTTTTGCATTTGTGAAAGAACTACCTTAAATCTTAATTTTATTTACATTATTTATAATTAATAGAAAAAGAAGAGAGATATTTAAAACGGATGATCAACTACCTCTTCATCAATATGAACCATTTTTTTTATTTCATTTCGAAATACTACATCAGAGAAATATTGTTTTTCTAAGAGTTGCCAGTTGATACCATCAGCCATTACACCTTCAGTGAACACTTGAGAAGCCGTAGACCAAGAAAGACATGGCACAAGCACAACCGGTTTAGGCCAAGTAGTCGCTGCTAAGCTAGCCATCTACATAGGTATATTAATTATTATGTGTAAATAAATAATATCAAAATATTAATAAGATTTTGATCTGATAAGATCGTACATACATGTCCGCCCATTGACAAACCGGTGAGTCCAAGAGGGCCAAAACCTTGCTTTTCGCACCATTTGAATATAGCAATACTTTCTAACATCAAGCACCCTCCCATCACAAAAATATCACTTACATTTTGCAAACTAGATCGTCTACAAGAATAAATTATTAATTAACTTAGGTATATTATTAATATGAAATGAAAAGAAAAACTCACGTTTGTTCTTTAGGCTTCCGTAGTCCATAAAATGGATTTTCCAATAAGATTGATGCTATTCCTGCTTTTAAAAGAGGTCGAGCCATAAATCGTCTGCGCCTCCAGTACCCCTGTGAAAGAAAGAGCATCCGATGCATTAAGGAGGTTCTTGCGCGACAATCCACACAAATTCGAAAAAATAAACAAAAACACTAAATTTTTACTGCCCAACTTTTTAGTTTCTAGCATAATGAGTATGGTAAAGTAAAAAATATGTCATCATCAGAATATCCAGAACTAAGACTGGTTTAACGCAACCATTATCCTGCACTGGACTCTATTCCATACTAACTCTTTCAATTTTCTATAAGTGCCACATTACAATGTGAAAAAGAAAATATTCTTCATTATCTGGAGAAAATACTTCAATCTATGTCTTCTTATTTCCCTTTTCTTTCCCAGACAGACTGGAATATTGCAGCAATATTGCGAGCCTTGCACAATATTGTCAATATTGCAGGAACATTGCAGTGGCAATATTGCTGCAATGTTCCTGCAACATTGGAAATATTGCTGCAATGTAAAAGGGGCGGAGATAGGAATATTGCTGCAATGTAAAAGGGGGGGACATAGGAATAATGCTGCAATGTTCCTGAAATCTCCCTGCAAATACTTCAAACTATGTCTTCTTATTTCCCTTTTCTTTCCCAGACAGACTGGAATATTGCAGCAATATTGCGAACCTTGCACAATATTGGCAATATTACATCAACATTGCAGTGGCAATATTGCTGCAATGTTCCTGCAACATTGGTAATATTGCTGCAATGTAAAAGGGGCGGACATAGGAATATTGCTGCAATGTTCCTGCAATCTCCCTGCAAGGTTTAATATTGCTGCAATATTCCCTTCTGTCTGGGTTCCTATCTCTCTCTTCTGAAATATTCCTAAGCAATTAACCCTGTCTTAAACGTCTTAACTGCCCTATAATTTGAGCTCTTTTACAAAGAGAAACAAAGAGGTTGTCCTCTGGTTGATGCAAATAAACATACACACATATATATATCGAGATGATATATCTGTATATATATTATTTATTTGTTTGAGACTATAGTTTCGAAGACTTGGTCTTCATCATCAGTCTTTCTTCAATTATAAATGTTTTTCATGGAGTCAATATCATATGGATATTGAAAACTTAGTGTTCTTTCGTCACTGCTGGTCGGCTAGGAACCAATGCATCAAGCAGAGGACAACCTCTTTGTTTCTCTTTGTGAATCAACAACTCTGTTACTCTCGGCAAAAAAAAAACTTTTCAATGAGCTCTTTTATTCCACAATGGTCTCTTCTCTATTTTTTCTTCTATAGAAGCGTATTCTTCTCTCTGCATCTCCAATCTTTCAGGTTTCAAATCCATCCAAAAATATATGTAATAAAATAAATAAATAAATAAAAGAATTTTTGAATTAGCAAGTCCTACGTGATCTCCAGTTCCTGCGAAATGAAGGCATATTGGCTTGAAATTTTCCTCGTTCCATCGTTTAGGGACAAGCATTTGGAAATAAGCAGTTTTACTCTCAGGAGGCACCAATCCAGGCAAATATTGACTTAAAGGTGTTTGGAATTGCCCTTCTAACTCGATGAAATCCGAATTAACAACTTCCTAAATAAAGAATAAAAGAAGAATCAAAATAAAGAAGAAATTGATTTATTTAAAATAATTTAATTGAAAAAAAAACTTCTTTAGTTATTCGGATATCATGATTATCTTCAACTAGTTGAAAACATAATTGTCGATTGGACATGATCTTTCTGAATTCAAATAGTCTATTAAACAAAGATTAGAATAAAATTATTTCAGATATGAATAAAGAAAATACATTTGTAAATATTATCGAGAAGTTTTTTTTTTTGAGTTAAACAATCCATCGTCAAATTAGAAAATTAAATTATTAAAACTTTTGAGGTCTTATTTCTGAGTATCAAAGTTTTGAGGCCATTTTGATACTAAAAGATGGAGGGGGCATGAGCATAGCTATAACATTTGAATCTTCATAGACCTAAACACCATGAAAATGAAGCTTAATAGGGAATTAGTGACCGGGTCATTCCATATCAAGTCATCCAGGCCATGTCACCCACTACCTCTGATTTTGATAAAACTTTGTATTTTTTATCTTCTCACATAGTTATGAAAATATACTAAATTTTATCTCTTTATCTCAAATGGTTTTTGTTTTGAGTGCAATTAACTTTTATAGTTTTGGAGATAGAAGACTTAGAATTCAAATTGAACCTTCCTAAAGTGAATCCAATACTTTAACTTTGATGATTCGCTATGTAAGTGAAAGTAAAAATAAATTATAGAGAAAAATTAATACTAGAGCTTCAGAACAGCTTAAAGCAAGTGTAAAAACCTTGGAAGTTTAAGAAAATTAAGATGTGGCATATTATCAATTGATCGCTAAACCTGAAGATTTTCAAGCTAGATTTTCAACAAGAAGAGGCCAAAAACATCGTGATATGCTGTGAAAATTTGAATTAATCTTCTAATTTGACTAAGGATGGTCTAAACCGAAAAAATCTTTATTACTAAAGTCTCAATAAATAAATAAACTTATTTTCAAATTGAAAGGTTTTTATAGTCACAAACCAATAAAAGACAATAATTTTATTTAATGATTATTATTTTATTTTATTAATTCACCGAACAGTCTCGGTCACCACTGGTCGACCATCCTCAGTAGTACTAAAATTTGAAAAATGAAACATTTCGTCAATTTTTTTAAAACAATTGTCTACATAATACAACAATTACAGAAGTTTGAATTCACACATACAATTTCGTTCAAGATCTGGAATTTGTCACTTTGTATACATAAATCATCCTTAACTTACGAGTATTAACATAGATATTTCAGCTCATAGCTCGGTAAATTTTCAACCAAATTTTAAAAATAAAGTGTCATTTTATTTAGAATAATATACTGAACATTTCATATAATGAAACCATATTTGATAGAAACAATATATACTGAGATATAAAGAGTTTTCGTCAAAATATCATTCATGTCAATTCGCCAATCAGTCATATGTCCTTAATTATTTAATTTATCAAATTACAATACATTACAAAAATGTTCACCATTTTATAGCGAACAAATGAACACCATCACACATTTATATCAATCAAATAATAATATTAATAAGTAGGTTATAATGAAAGGCAGTCCATAAATTATTTAAATTTTTATTTAATTTCCAACGTTTCGGAGACTTTTTCTCTCCTTCTTCAGATAACCAAGTACAATTATGGTATAATGTTGGAAAATATTGTAATATTGTTGCTATCACTGAAAGGAAAGACAAATGGGAACCGAATTATACTCACCCATCAATAACTATTCAATAACCTGAAGAAGGAGAGAAAAAAGTCTCCGAAACGTCGGAAATTAAAAAATTTAAATAATTTATGGACTGCCTTTCATTAAAACGTACTTTTTTCGCTTACCAGTCCGTTTTTCTAAGAAAATAAATTAAATAAAATTAATATTAATATGAATACTCGTAAGTTAAGGATGATTTATGTATAAAAAGTGACAATTTCCAGATCTTGAACGAGATTGTATGTTTGAATTCAAACTTCTGTTATTGTTGTATTATGTAATTGTTGTATTATGTAATTGTTTTAAAAAAATTGACGAAATGCTTCATTTTTCAAATTTTAGTACTACTGAAGATGGTCAACCAGTGGTGACCGAAACTGTTTAGTGAATTAATAAAATAAATAATCATAATTAAATAATAAGATTGAAGTATTTTGGAGACTGATCTGGTAAGTGAAATTGAGTGGATCTTTTGACGAGGAAGTCCAAAAAGTTAGTAGAATATTTTTGATTGAAAAAAAAATGTATATATTTATATATTAATTGTATTTATAAAAAAAATTGTGATGATCTTGTTTGTATGATTACAGACCCTGAAGAAGGAGGGAATGGCCTCCGAAACGTCGGTTTATGAATAAAAAGATAGTTTAAATTATATTCTTTTTTGGACTGACTCATCAAGTTTAAATTATATTCTTTTTTTGGACAGCCTCATCAATATCCACATAATTAAATAAAATTATCTTTTATTAGTTTGTGACTAAAAAAACCTTTCAATTTAAAAATTAATTCAGTTAAATTCTGGAAGAATTTTATAACAATAAATAAACTTATAAATACCTTTTTAAGCTTTCTGGTTTCCCCCAACCTTTGGTAAAAAACCTCGTCATTAAAATATAACGATAAAGATGATCCCATCTACTAGGAGTCATTTTCGAAAATTATATTGTTTTACTTAATCAGAAAAAGAAGCGTTAGATGGAAAGTAAGACATCATTTTGAAGAATAATTTCTAATTAGTTCGAATTTATATATTAATTCAATGTAAACATGTTGCCGAAATATGGTTTATTTTTAGAACAAAAACAAGTTGTATAAAATAATAAACATTTATTTAGGTATCAATAAAAAAGTGCGCATATAATGGGAGTTTAGAAATGTATGAGTCGAAATCAATAAGTGTACGAATGAATCACATTTGTTTAAATTTCCAAGTGAGATATATGTGATTGCTTATTATATATAATGGATTGTATAAATACACACTGTCAATGTCATAGACCGCTAACCTTTCCCAATGGAAGTGAAGCGTAGATGGCAGCCTAATCGGCGGACAAAGAAACCTTATCTCTTCAAAGCATATTAAAAATAATTAAATATTGCACAAATTGTATATATTCATATTCATTGAGATCATATGTATTAAATTTTTTTTTAATATTAGTACCTGGCCACCGAGCGATGCTCGGCAACTTTATGCTTCAGTTAAAAGCTATATATTAATCCCCGAAGCCCCCCCCCCCTCGACCACGGACCATCGCCACTTCACCCCACCTACTACCCTTGTTAAAACTCGATTTTTAATCAAATTATTATTATTAAATACTAATTGAATGTAATGGAAGGCAGCCCAGAGGTAGTGAGGAAAGAAAAAATTAACACTATCAAATAAGGTGTAATCTATTGGAATCCTTCCTCCTTTCCTTTCAAATCGACGCGACGTTTCGGAGGATTTTTCCCTCCTTCTTCAGGGTTTCAAAGACTCAATGAATGAAACAAATAAATGTTTCCTTCTTCTCTCCACAGTAGTGTTCAAAAACTTTCTTCATTTTTAACAAAGGCATAGAAAAACATTTTTTTTCCTCCTTTTCTAATTAAGAAAAGGAGGGATAAAAATGTTTTTCTATGCCTTGTTAAAAATGAAAAGTTTAAACACACTGTGGAGAGAAGAGAAAACATTTTATTTGTTTCATTCATTGACCCTTTGAAACCCTGAAGAAGGAGGAAAAATCCTCCGAAACGTCGGTTTGAAAGGAAAGGAGGAAGGATTCCAATAAATTACACCTTATTTGATATGTGTTAATTTTTTCTTTCCTCACTACCTCTGGGCTGCCTTCCATTATACATTCAATTAAAATTTCTACCAGTCCGTCTCTCTCCAGAGAAAATTTCGTTGCAAAAAATTATTAAATACATTTATTAAAAGATAGTTTTTAATAAAATATATATACAATGAATTTTGAGGCTTCGACTTCGGAGATTATCTGGCTCACCGAAAAACCGTTTCTGCCCTTTCCCTGTACTATAGATACTATCACGGTGTCTGTTCAGTCGAGCTGAAATCAATCTCCCCTAATGCCCTCTTTACGAGAAACACGCGGTTTTCAAACGCTCAGCACCCCTTCGCTGTCAAATTGGATAAAAGTCGAACAAGCGCTTTCGCCAACTCTTTTATCCCTATGACCTCCAGAGACTGGAACTCGCTCCCTGCCACCATCTTTCCCGCGACTTATAACCTTCAGTTATTTAAGACCCGTATCCACAGATACCATTCGATACCCGCCCAACCCATAAAATTATTTCTTCTTCTTTTCACGACGGAGGGGCCAACCCAGGCCTTTAGGGGTTGCACCTTTTTGGTGTAACTCCTTCTCTCATCATTATCATAAAAAACTTCTCCACTATCAATTGTCCTTGATCTTCTTGAGCTTGCAATTATCTTTATAGTCCTTGAAGAATTATCGTTATAGTCCTAAGAGGAAAAAATTAATTAAATAAAAAACCTCTTTGCCATTTTGATATCCTCTCAGGATCTCCGATTTTTCCAATCATCCCCCTTATCAATCAATTAAATTAATAATAATAAAAATAATAATAAATTTTATTGAACCAATTATTTTCATGGATTAACGTATACATTTTATTTGAGCTTCGACTTCGGAGATTACTTCCCCACCATTGACTGTTCTTGATCTTCTCGGGGTTGCGGTAATGTTTTTAGTCCGTGTTTTTAATAAGAGGAAAAAATTGATGAAATAAAAAAACCTATTTGCCGTTATTTATAAAAAAAGAAAGGAAAGAAGCAGAGAAAAATGATGATGCTATGATGAAAGATGAGCGTTGGGTCCTGTAGAGTTCCAGTGTAATATATGTTAAGGTTGCTAGGCAACCATTGTTGTTTATCTGATTGTTAATGATTTGTAAATGTAATATATGTTAAGGTTGCTAGGCAACTATTGTTGTTTATTTGATTGTTAATGATTTTTAATTAGTTAATAAATAAGTTGATAAACAAACAATTCGTTCTTTTCTTAAGCTCTTGAACATTACATCCAGTATCAGAGGGGATTTAGTTTAGTTTGGGTCTTTTGTTTGAACCGATTGGAATCAATTAAATTGTCTAACTTTTAATATATATAATAATATTTGTAATGATCTATTAGTGGAATTTAAAATTAAAAAAAAACAATAAATAATTAAAGGAAATTGAATAAAAATGTAATTTTACATTTTTATCGAGACAACCACCTGTGAATAATTATTTCAATTAACAATAAACCCATCAAAACAAATTAGCCGAAGATGAGACCGTGACAGATCGAATCGTCAACACAAAACCCTCCTAACCCGTGAATTTCATCCAAATCGTTAGAGCCGTTTTCGAGAACCCGATTGGATATATAAACAAGAATTGCTCGTTTAATATAATAAGATTTAATTTAATTTACAAATTTAATATTCTCCTCTCCACCTTTTTCTTTAATATTTATTGTAAGAACTCTTCACCCTCAACCCCCTTCCTGAAGAGGTCCTTTTCGAACCATAAATAGACTCAGCAGAGGTTAATTCAATAACGAGACATAGAGAATTAAGATTGCTTTTGATGAAATATTTTTCTTCCCTACCATATTAATGGAAGAGTTCAGTCATTTCCCCTATACTTTTTAGGGTGGTCCTTATTTTGGGTAGAAATCCATTCTATAGAAGTCGAGACACACGGCAGTGTGTCAGCCAAGTTCGGAAAAACAGGCGATCTACCGGCCATATTTACACGAACCATTTCGAGCTACTTTCGACCCACCATAATTCAAAACCTATTAGACCTAGATACTTGAAATTTTGCATGTCTAATAAGGCCCACCGGAACAACTAGAATCCAAAATTTCATGAATAAAACTATTATAGTTCTTGAGTTATTAAAGTCTGAAAAGTGCCATTTTTAACACTGACTGACATATGAAAAACCTAGAGTACTTTCGCTGGTCGTAGAAGTCTGAGAGACTGTGCTTATATCTTATATTGCGATTCAGAGAGAGGTTTTTGTCTCGAGGGTGTGAGCTGACTGTCCGGAAAGCATGTTAGTTCTCAGGTTCGACTCCTGGGGGGATGAATCCCCTCTGATATCGCAATTTAATAATATTTCTACTAAAATCTTAGAATCTGTCCTAAAAATTAAATTCTTTCTCTTTAACAAGTTTAATGTTTTAAAATATAATAAGGGTTTGGAGGAGAGGGTCCATCGATGTGAAGGAGTGGACGGGGCCAAGTCATTTTGAGTTATGTCACTGAATGAAATCGCAGGGATATAAATCAACCAGACAATTCCGTTTATTCAAATTCTTTGGAGTTTTGCCAGAAAATGTTAGGTGTCACTTTAAAGACACACTGATCTCTCTTAGAATAATTGCATTTTATCTTTGTATCAAAATTTGTCACATGACAACTCAGCTCTCTATTCATATCCAAACGCTATATTTTACATCCACTCAACTTCTTACACCACCAGAGGTTCCCAAACTGTGCGGCGTGAAGCTTCATAATTAATTAATTGAAGCAAGACATTTGGCCTAACACAAAAAACAAAGTGAGAACCTAAAAATGTATTTATTATTCATTTTTATCTCTTACTTCAATTAGACATACTTTTATTTAAGGTAGGGCGCCATAGAAAAATTTTAATTGAAAAAAGGCGCCGCGACACAGAAAAGTTTGAGAACCCCTGGGTCAAGTCGTTCCAGAGATATAAATTATTTAGTAAAATAAACAACAAATTATTATAATGACCTTTATTAAACTACATTAAATTTCCAACAAAAAATCCTGTTTGGATGAAATCTATAAAATAAATGGTTTTCGAGTTATAAGAATTTAAATATATTTTAATATGTGTATATAAGAATTGAAACCCTATGAATTGTTCAAATAATTTTTTGAATGACAATAGATATGTGGTCGGGTAAGCTAGGGGTTAGCATGTCAGCCTGCGCTAACCAAGTGGACCCGGGTACGAATCCGACTCGAGGCATCCGGCTAAAACCTGACCCAGGGGGGTAGAGACAAATTTAAAAAAAAAAAAAAAAAAATCAGTCGAATAGAGAACCTCCTCCTTTTTTGAAGTCGGTTAAAAATAATTAGTATCGTAAATTGGTTATGGCTAGAAAGGCCGAAAAGCCAAAAAAAAAATATAATGTATTTGGCTAATGACTCGGATGTCGATAAAAATTTTTACATTTATAGTGGACTCTCCCCTTTATATTAAAGCGATTAAAATTTCATAAAATGTTGTTTAGTTTTACCAGAAAAAATTCTTAAATATTGAAATTAAAATCCTTTCTAGCTACTAAAATATTGTTCTGAGCTAATCATATATGATGTGCATTATTTTAGGATATTAAACTAGCTGCAAGGCCCGTCTTCGGTGAGCCAAGGGGCCTCGTCCCCTGGACCCCCCGTCACTTGAACACTCCATCTCCAACCACTCTCCATCCCACCGACCCTCTCCCCAACCCCGGAACTTCTCCCCCGCCTCTGATCACCCTCCAACCCAGTAAACCTACCCTCTGGACTCCCCACCCATGGACCCCGCATCCCCTGGACACCCACCTTTCCCTTGGATCCCAATCCTCACCCCTGGACCCCACCTCCCAACCCCACATAGGTATATATATATATAGGTACAGACATAGGCATAAATCCCCCTTAGTAGCCCCCTGGACCCCCACTCCCATGACTCCCCATCCTTGAACCTCGTACCTCCTGGACCCCAACCCCCACCGGGGGACCTACATAGACACATAGGTACATACAGAGACAGGGACAAATGCCCTTTAGTAGCCCACTGGACCCCACCTCCCAAACCCCACCCCTGGACCCCACCTCCCACCCACATAGGTATAGGTAGTTACAAACAGACACAGGCACAAATGCACTTGCATTTTTAGTACTATGTGATTATCAAAATGATACTTCCTGAGAGTTTTTTTATAGGCTGAATATCTATATGAGCAGTGTTTATCTAACTTTCCACATAAATTTCACCATTACTGCCGAACCCTTTGAGTTACACAAATTTATATAATGAGTTTTATTAATGAATATTTTAGTTCCAACAAAAAAGTTCAAATGAGTGAAAAGTCTAAAATCAATAGTTTACGAGTTTAAAGATAGTGCAATTGTTTTGACAGGAATAAAAAAATTGATATTTCAATGCCAAAAACCCCATGTTATTTAGATGTGGAAACTTGCATCGCTGTGAGGCACAGATTAAATTTGAGACAGACACTTGAAACTTGGAGGATATTTTTAATTATTTATTTAGAACCATATGAACCCCTGTCCGCGTAATTATTCGAAAATATCCAAAATAAGGAGCACCCCAATCATAGATAAAAGAGACCCCAATGCTCAAGTTATGACATCTCTCTCCAAATCTTAAGCATTTTAATTTATTTACTATATAATTTAATTTAACTTTGAACTTGGGGGATATTTTTTTTTATTCATTCTGAGGAGGTTGACAACGTTCCGTTCATCTTCCATTTCTATTTTGACCTTCTTCTTTATTTAGCATAACCTCAAATTGAAATTGATTCGGATTGAAACATTAATTTTCCTCTCTTACAAAAATGAGTGAAAAAAAAGAACAGGGTACAAATTTACCCAAATATTTTTTATCTGGAGGATTTGGAGGAATATGTACAGTGGTAAGCGGCCACCCTTTTGATACAATCAAGGTAAGATTGCAAACTATGCCAAGTCCTGCCCCAGGACAGAAACCTCTCTATGCGGGCACATTCGATTGTATGAAACAGACTCTGGTTAAAGAGGGTCCTAAAGGATTTTATAAAGGTATGTCAGCACCTCTGGTTGGAGTGGCTCCGATTTTCGCGATAAGTTTCTTCGGATATGGAATTGGGAAAAAACTTCAACAAAAGGATACATCTGTTCCTCTAGATCCACATCAATTATTTTTAGCCGGAGCTTTTTCTGGCATTTTTACTACAGCTATTATGGCTCCTGGTGAAAGAATTAAGTGCCTTCTTCAGGTTCAGCAAGGAGGAACGCAACCACAACTTTATAATGGTCCCGTTGATTGTGTAAAAAAATTATATAAACAAGGAGGTTTGAAATCGATTTATAAGGGAACTTGTGCTACTTTACTTAGAGATGTTCCTGCAAGTGGAATGTATTTCTTCTCCTACGAATTAATTCAAAGGGCGTTGATGAAACCAGGTGATGATCCAAATAAATTGGGTATAGGTCGTACAATTTTAGCTGGTGGTTGTACGGGTATTGCCTTTTGGATAGTCGGTATGCCTGCCGATGTTCTTAAATCAAGACTGCAAACTTCTCCTGAGGGCACATATCCTAGAGGAGTTCGTGATGTTTTCAAACAATTAATTAAACAAGATGGTGTCACGGCACTTTATCGTGGTGTGATTCCTGTAATGATGAGAGCCTTCCCTGCAAATGCTGCCTGCTTTTTAGGATTTGAAGTAGCCATGAATTTTTTGAATTATATTTTTTAAGAAAAATAAAAAAATAAATTAATTAATGTAAGTAATACACACACTCACGAGCAAAGAAATGGAATCACTCTCTTTTTCATTAATTCAATGATACTTTGTATGTTTCTTTGTAATTTATTAGAAATTTAAATATTTTTTATACAAGTTTCATTTTTTAGCATTTAATGGGCCCTCTACACCAGTGTTCCGCAAACTTTTTGTGTTCAAGGTACATCTACTAAATCAAGAAATTTTAGAGGTACACCAAAGAAAAAAACAATGTTTATATAATATTTATTTATTATTAAAATAAATATAATATGAAAATCTTTTCATTTCTGTTTAATGAGAAATGAAAGCATCTTATCTTCATAAAACTGAGATTTTTCTACGGCAGACCAACTAATGACCACGATACACCAGTGTGCCGCGGCACACCCTTTGCGGAACATTGCTCTACTCTATGGCCCAATGTGAGCTAAACATGTTTACCATGTTGACCACAGTAAAACGAGTTAATTTGACAGTGCCTCCACACAGCGGTCCAAGAGTTGGGTCAATGTCTATGGGCTTCTGGAAACGACACCTAACCACTGGGCACTTTCGTTACATAACATTGGCCCTCTGATATATCGAAAAAACCGCTCCAACGGCCAACCATCGCCAATCTCATCGCCAGCGTCAACCAATGACCAATACAAGCCAACACCCCTCTACACATTGGCTTGAATTGGCCCAAGTTGGCTCATAGTGTAGAGGAGGCATAAAATAAATGTAGAATGATAACCTAATGGAAATATATTATATTGTTATTATTATATTTGAGAATAAAAATTACATTTAATAACTCGCAAGGGAGATGATTCCATTTCTTTGCTCGTGAGTGTAGTAAAGGGATTGAGAAATCATTTTATATTACCAATTCTCACATTAAAGTCCCTTTTTATTTTTTAAATTATATATACATACCAGAAGCCATCAAATCTTCCAAATCAACTTTGCAAATAACAACTACTTATATCATTCTCCCTTAATTAGACTACACAGAAATGGCAATCTATTGGAACAACAGAATATTGACATACTTAACACCAAAATGAACATCAGGAAGTTCCACAGATACCTTCGACCCCTGCCCAGCCCATAAAATTCCCTCTTCTTCTTTTCACGATGGAGGGGCCAACCCAGGCCTTTAGGGGGTGCACCTTTTTGGTATAACTCCTTCTCTCATCATGTTAATTAAAAAAAAAAAAAGTTGCAGTTTCTCTATAAATAATCTCAACTTTGTATAATCTCCCATAAACATGACTTTTATATTAAATCAATAGATAACTTGGTTATAATTTTTATATTCTTTATACTTATATATGTAATTTTTATATTTTATTTTATGCTTTTTCTTATTAGACACTTGGTTTTATCCAGATCTAGATAAAGAATCTTTTTTATATAATTTCTTATAAATATGACTTTAATTTATTTTAAATCTCAGAATATTATATTATACCTATATATATATTTTATATATTCTTTATGTCTCATTAAATACCTACTTGGATTTATATACCTATATATAAAAAAAAATTCTATATATACCTATAATCTTTATATGTAATTTTTATATTTTCTTTTATGCTCTTTCTTATTAGACACTTGGTTGTATTCAGATTCCAGATAAATAATCTTTTTATATAATTTCTTATAAATATTACTTTATTTTATTTTAAATCACAATAATTCAATATATAGATATTTTATATATTCTTTATATGTCTCATTAAGTACCTACTTGGATTTACATATAAAAAAGAAAAATTATTCTTATTATGTTTATAATCTTTATATTCTTTTTATGTGTAATTTTTATATTTTTTTGTATCCTTTTTCTTGCCAGACACTTGGATTTATCCCGAAAAATAATCTTTTTTTATATATAATTTCTTATAAATAATAAATAAATAAATATATAATTTCTACTATGAAAAGTTCAGAAGTGCAATTAATTTATACGTAATGATTTATTTAAAAAAAAAAAATTGCAAAATATATGTACCTATATATTTTTGATATGCAACTTTTAAATCTCCTCCTTTTTGAATATATTTTATATAAATTTAAAAACGAAATTATTTTCATATTTAAAAATATAGGCCTATTTTGTGCTTTCTAATGTTAATGAGTGTTGAATAATTTTTTCAATTCTATATATTCATGTTTTTGCTTTTATCTTGCCATTCTAATTAAAAATAATATTATAGTACAAACTCTAGTCCATTTTTCATAATCGTTTGTTAAATTGTTATATTAAAATTTGATTACAAATCTGAACGTATAATTAAAAAAAAAAAAAAGTTTAAAACATGTTTTAAGAATTGTTTTTCTTAAAAATAATTTTGTTTAAGAATCTTTAGTTTCTTATTATATACAATGATTTAATTTTCTCTTACATATTGAAAAATACATATTTAAAGCTAATAAATTAAATCTATGAAAAAAAAATTAACACGATTATGCATCAGGTCGCTGACTCGATGTACGCTGTTTCGAAACTAAGTCTCGGCAGATAAGATATTTGTAGTCGCCCCCTCTTGGAAAGCAATGGCAACCTACCAAAAGTATAATTGCCTAGTAACCTCTCCAAACTAGCTGTTCGGAACTGGTGTTAAAAAGTAGGTCCCGTATATCTGTGTAAAACAACTAAACACACTCAGCACAGGTATATGTGGAAAGGAGCCAAAACGTCTGGGAGACCTGATATGGCACTTAAAAGAAGGAAGAATGCATCAGCCTCTTATGGATATCCTGGGTTATCTCTTGGACCTTTCTCTCTGCTCTGTGGTCAGGTCGATGTATATAGGGGGAACAACATCTCTCCTCCATCAGGGCTCGCGATCTGATCTCTTCAAGACCGGCTGGGGTGTGGAGCAGGGGGATGCGTCGGGGGTGGTGTGGGTTTTGGACGTGCAGATCGTCTCCGCGTTTGCAGGACTGGCTGTTGCCCACCGAAACAAAATTGAAAAATATAGTGACAACTCCAGTCTGGTGGACAATATTGCGGAGAGATTTGGCGTCGGGTCGGGCTCGGTCAGGGTCGAGGCTATCACACTCTCGTGGAAGGGAGTGTGGTGGCATAAAGCGGTGGAGTTCCTCGTCGCCCTGGCTATATCCCAAAGAACAATAAATGATTTAATATAAAGGGCGATGAGGGGATCTCTCCTTAATTTTTATACTTTCGGCAGAAGAATATATAGAGCGGGTGGATTTAATATAAAGGGCGATGAGGGGATCTCTCCTTAATTTTTATACTTTCGGCAGAAGAATATATAGAGCGGGTGGCGTATAATTATTGTAAATACTGAGGGTCAGTGGTTAGTGTCGGGCCGCTGGTCTGAAATACGCTGGTTCGAGACCGAGTCTCGGCAGATATTTGCAGTCGCCTTCTCTTGGAAATCAATGGCAACCTACAAAGAGTATAATTGCCTAGTAACCTCTCTAAACTAGCCGTTCGGAACCGGCGTTAAAAACTAGGTCCCGTATATCTGTGTAAAAACAGCTAAACACACTCAGAACAGGTATATATGGAGAGGAGCCAAAACGTCAGGGAGACCTGATATGGCACTTAAAGAAGAAGAAATAGTAAAAAAAAAGTGAAATGTAAGTCAGGATTTATCCTGGGTCTCTTAGCCACCCGCTCTGAATTTTAGTTATTTGTTCTGAAGCTGTAATTGTGAAGTTGCTTGTAAATATGTACAAATCTATCTTATCTTTGTAAGAGGCGGCCCGCTCCTCGGAGGCCCAATAAACAAAATATATAGACCATAATATGAGCCTATGTCAGTGCAAAAATTCGAAAATACCCCAAATAAGGACCACCATAGTGTGCACTCTAGGGTGACTTTTTTACAACCTCATTTCCCTATATCATAATTTGATGAGCTTTCATTAAAGATTAGATAAAATCTTTCTTTCAAAGTTATTTGATAAAAAACCTCTTCACAAAATGATTTTAAAAATTTTATTTATTAGTTTTTTTGACCATTTTTTGAATTCACTGTAAGCAGATAGATATAAAATTGAACCCAAGCTTTAGAGTCACATACTACCTAGTATATTTATATACCTACTACATTATATAGTGTCATCAAACACACAAGGAAGTCAATTATTCACGATAATGTCATTGGACAGGATGAATCTCAGGGGGAGATTGTTCTTTTTATGGCAGGATCACAGCACTGGTTGCTTCGGGCAATGTTGATTGGAGATTTATCTGTTTTTCAACATTTGAGATATCTTATTATATTAAACTAGCAATTCTAGTGTATATATATACATATATATAAATAGAATCAGTTTCTCGAAAACGGCTCTAAGGATTTTGATGAAATTCACGGATTAGGGGGTTTTTGTGTTGACAATTCGATCTGTCACGGTCTCATCTTTCTGTTTCTCAGAATATTGTTATAAAAATTTATTATTTTAAAGAAACATCCAAGATTTGGCACTCTGGCATTATATGTAGGATGTGTTTAAAGTACTAAATTTGAGACAGTTATATCTATTGAGTGCCTGTATTCACTTGTATAAAATAAATTGTACAAATTACAACTTACATCTTTGTAATAATTAAAATTAATTACTATTTAGGTATCATATATGGGCTGTCTGTTTATTTATTCGCCTATTGTTGTAATTTTCAGTGTTCTTGTTATTTTTGTATGTCGATCTTTTAAAGTTAATAAAATTGTAAAGAATTAGATAAAAACAACCTTTAATTAAGCTTTTAATAACTTAAAAAAGACCGAATTACAAAGATAACAAGAGCACTGAAAATTATAATAGGCAAATAAATTAACAGACAGAGCATATATGAGATATGAAAGATTTCAATTTGCCGATGGTAATAGATTCAAATTTTCTTAGAAAATAATAAGATGGTGTCATCTATTAACTCCGATAGAATGGAATATTTTTACTCACCTACGAGGTTCGCACCTTACAGGTGAGCCAGATGGCCCGGTTTGCTGTTACTGGCACTCGGGTTGGTTCGATTCCCGAGGGGGTGAAGAACAACCCCTGTGACATATAATTAAAAATATTCCATTCCATCGAATTTAGGACCAGTTGTATGTCGGTTGGTAAACTCTTTTTAAACGTTGACAAAGGGTAAATCCTTAAAATTTACCTTGTGCCTAGTGAGATGGCCAATCAGATGACAGACACTTTCATCTGATTGGCCATCCCATCGGACACAAAGTGAATTCTAAGGATTTACCCTTTGCCAACGTTTAAAAGAGTTTACCAACCGACATTCAACTGGTCCTTAATAGAATTTACCAACCGACATTCAACTGGTCCTTAATAAGAATTTACCAACCGACATTCAACTGGTCCTTAATAGATGACACCATCTTATGATTTTCTTAGGGCCAGTTGTATATCGGTTGGTAAACTCTTTTTAAACGTTGACAAAGGGTAAAACCTTAAAATTCACCTTGTGCCCGATGGGATGGACAATCAGATGAAAGTGTCGGTCATCTGATTGACCATCCCACCGAGCACAAGGTGAATTTTAAGGTTTTACCCTTTGTCAACGTTTAAAAAGAGTTTACCAACCGATATACAACTGGCCCTAAGAATTTTAAAATGTTTGACCACTTTGATTGATCTCATATCTTTATTAAAGCATTATTAAAGCATTTTGATTAAAAATTTTCCTAGTTTTATTTTAAATCTAAAATAAGATAACCATAGGTAGTGTAGTCATTCATTAAATTTATTACATTAAATTTTTTTCAATAAATAATAAATGCAGCAAGAAGTTGCGCACATTTGTTGCTGTAGAAATAAAGTAAAGCTAAAATTTTATTAAATCTGACTCAGGATTTGCCTCTTTATTTATAATATTGCTGCAGATATATTTAATTAGCTATACAATCAATTTCAGAGCTGTCAAATATGTCATTATTTGGTCATCACTTTTCTTATAAGTTACTGGCCACTATATATAGTAGCGTCTCAATTTATATTTGCTAAGAGAAAACATTTTGGAGTTGACCAAAACCTCAATATTTAAATAGGGTTTCCAGATAACTTGATGTTCAAATCGGGACAGGTTAGGTTAGGTTAGGTTATAACAAAAAAATTCTAAAATCAAAAAAGTAGTATTTAGGTTAAAAAATCAAATTATTGCATACCTATAGTAAATATTTATTTTAAAATATATATATATATATATATACATATATTTTGTTAAAAAAATGTATAAAAAACATAACTAAACTTTAAAATCACAACTTTAAGAACAAACAACTCAAAAAATAATCTTTTAATTCTTAGACCAAAACTTATAAATCAAGCATAGGGCTAGACGAGGGGTGGACCGCGATTGGAATTAGGTGTACACCGTATTTGGAATTACTTTGGAATTCATTAGATAATCTATTGTCTTCTATTTGGAAATGAAAGTGGAAGTGGAAGTAGGTGTACACGATTTTAGGTGGCGGTTCACCCTTCGGGTCTAGACAAAGTAGAGGTTAAAAACACCGAGCTAGCTCGAGGCTTGTCGAATGCGGCCGCTATCGGTTTAAAAACGGCATATAATTAATATAAATCAAAATGGGCCAAACCGGGACATTTGGATGTCCCGAAAAGTTTATTCGGGACACCTTGACTTAAAACTCAAAATCGGGAGAATCCTCATTAAGGCCCGCCGCATATTGAACCCAATCCACGCACAGCCCACTCGTGGTAAAGTACAGAGACAGATTGAACGTGGGCTGGCCGTGGATTGGTTTCAATTTGCGCCAGTCTGTCTCAAACCTTGTTTTACAAAATAACCCACTTGTGGACTGTGCGTGGATTGGGTTCAATTTGCGGCGGGCCTAATCGGGACGTTTAGCAACAGAGTATTACTGAAAAACGGGACTTTTAAGGGACACTAGTCTAAAAAGGGGACAATTTCATTGTTTCAAAATATACAGGACACAGCATCTAAATACGGAACTGTCCCGTCAAATACGGGACGAATGGTCACCTTAGGCTAGCTAATAAATATAATATAAAGTACCTCTGGAGCCACCGAGCGATACTCGGTAACTTATTGCTTCAGTTAAAAGCTATATAATAATATTATTTTTAAATTAAAATTCTGATAAAAAATATAAATATAAATATATAGTACACGCCCCTTGGACGCCCCCCCAGGCCCCCACTTCCACCCCCACCACCCAACCCCCGGACCCCCATTCCACCCTACCTCCTGCACCCCACATCTACCCGCACCCAGTTTTTACATTTCTAGCCTTCTAGTGGCCCACAGATTATGTGTATATAGCTATATATAAATAAATTCAGTATAATTATTTTTTTTAATTAAATAACAAAATTTATTGAGTTTTATAATTAATTAAATTGGCCAATTTTAATATATAATGATATTTCTTTTGAACTGTTTTTGGGATTTAAAACCCGCTTTATAATTTATTAAACCAATTATTTTACATTAATGTATAGGTACATTGTATTTGAGCATCGACTCCGGAGATTACTTCTTCACCATCGACTGTCCTTGATCATCTTTTTAGTCCTTGTTTTTAATAAGAGGAAAAACTAATTAAATAAAAAAAACCTCTTTTCCGATAATTATTCAATCATTTTCTCTCCAATCTCTCCCCATCCAGAATCGCTTTATATATAATCATCAATTAAATTTTAATATATCTTTTTATTTAGTATAAAATCTTTGTGGGATTTAAAATTGAAAAAACAATTATTTATTAAAAGGAAATTGGATAAAATATAAATATACATTTTTATCCAGACAACAACCTGTGAATAATTATTTCAATTAACAAAAACGAAGATGAGACCGTAACAGATCGAGTTGTCAACCCAAAAAGGCCCTAACCCGTGAATTTCATCAAAATCGGTAGAGCCGTTTTCAAAATAAAAAAGATATATTTGTAAACAATTTTTGCTCGTTTAATAAGAGTAGAGTAGATTAATACAATCAACAATAATGGAATAGAATAATAAACAAAATTGCCATAACGATAGATTTGTAATAGTTTGTAAACTTTCTTAATCATGAAATTCATAATAAAGAATGAAATTTAGAAAAATGATTAATTTAAGAAATGATTGAAAATTCAAACAAAAATATAATTAAGAAAAAGTCAGATATTGATTGTTTTTCTAAAATTTATTAGAGATTATTAAAAAAAGTTGTCTATATTTCTCGAAATCTGATATTGCCGCGGTGTATTAGCCATCTAGCGCCAGTCAGCCATCACTTGCCATGCTTTTCTAATTTGACGTTAAATTTCTCATTTGGCTTTTAAAATTATTAAATATTTCTTTTTATGTTTTAATAAGAGAAAAAATAAAACTTAAAATCTTCTTTTTTATCTATTTTCATTTGTTTTACTTTTACATTTTTAAAATTTTCAAATAATATTCGTGGTAAGTAGCAAATCATACTCTTGGCATTTTTAAAATCTAAAAATAGATATTATATATTTTAATAAGATTGAAGTAATTTTTGGAGACGGATTGATAAGTAAAATTGAGTGGATATTAATGAAGCATTCCAAAAAAATAAATTAATTTATATTATCTTTTTATTCTAAAACCGACGTTTCTGAGGCTATTCCCGAAGAAGGAGGGAATAGCCTCCGAAACGTCGGTTTTTGAATAAAAAGATAATATAAATTATCATCTTCTTTTTTAATGAATTGGCTATGGGGCCAGTTATGGGAAAAAAAAGTTGAAATAAAAACGAACTTTTATTTTATACTTTATTTTGGGCAGACATAAATGATATTTTACAACGTTTCGAGCGCTACACCGCTGCTCTTCATCAGAGCACGTCAACTGGAAAAGATTATTGCATGTTTTAAACTTTTGTTTTAACTTTTTGTAATCAATTTTTAAAGGGTGGAATTGAGGATTATATAGTACTCACCCAAGACACAAAAACACGCAAAATTTATCTCTTGTTTACCATTGAAATGATTCCAAATGTAAAATTTTGCTTGTTTTTGTGACTTGGGTGATAGTTTATAATCCTCAATTCCACCCTTTAAATGAGGCAGTCCAAAAAAGAAGATAATTTATATTATCTTTTTATTCATAAACCGACGTTTCGGAGTGAAGAAGGAGGGAATAACCTCCGAAACGTCTGTTTATGAATAAAAAGATAATATAAATTATCATCTTCTTTTTTAATGAATTGGCTATGGGGCCAGTTATGGGAAAAAAAAGTTGAAATAAAAGCCAACTTTTATTTAATACTTTATTTTGGGCAGACGTAATCGATATTTTAAAACGTTTCGAGCGCTACACCGCTGCTCTTCATCAGAGCACGTCAACTGGAAAAGATTATTGCATGTTTTAAATTTTTGTTTTAACTTTTTGTAATCAATTTTTAAAGGGTGGAATTGAGGATTATATAGTACTCACCCAAGTCACAAAAACACGCAAAATTTATCTCAAAAAAAGATAATTTATATTAACTTTTTATTCATAAACCGACGTTTCGGAGGCTATTCCCTTCTTCTTCAGGAATAGCCTCCAAAAAGTCGGTTTATAAATAAAAGATAACATAAATTATCTTCTTTTTTGGACTGCCTCATCAATATCCACTCAATATATATATATTGTATATTTTTATTTTATTTCTTCTAAATAAAATCGCTCAACTCTGCTCCAATGCCTCCAATTTCTACATCTAAATTAATTATTTTTATGAAAATACATATAATTTTATTGATATAAAAAATAACCACTGACACTTTTAACGTATTAATTATGATTGAGAGAATTATAGCCAGAACTAGAGCATTTTTACTTTTTCTTTATAATTTATAACTAGAGACCGGATTTTTATGCAGTAAAAACTGCCAAAAATGCAGAATAAGTTGAAATATGCAAATATATGCAGTAAAAGAAGTCAAAATAAATGTTTTTATGCACTAAAAAATTAAAATTGAATACAAAAAGACTATATATTTGAAGGAGTGCTATGAAAAAAATAAAATGATAAACTAAGCTATAGATACAAGTGTCAAATATAGGTAGACTTTTATTTCTTAAAAAATTGAAAATAATACTCTTTATATTTAATATATTAAAAAATCTTTAAGAGAATTATAGCCAGAACTAGAGCATTTTTACTTTTTCTTTATAATTTATAACTAGAGACCGGATTTTTATGCAGTAAAAACTGCCAAAATATGAAGTTAAAAATGCTGAAATATGCAAGTAATATGCAGAATGAGTTGAATTATATGCAGCAAAAGATGGCAAAATAAATTTTTTTATACACTAAATGAAATAATTGATTAAAAAAGATGTCTAACGGCTTTGTTTCGCTATTTCAGCCACTGAAGAAGTTGCAAACCAGCGACGAAACGTTTGGCGTATTTAAATGAAACTTTCTATTTAATTTAAAGTCATGTCCAACTCCCTACGATTCCTTTAAATACTCTTTATATTTAATATATTAAAAAATCTTTAAACTCAAAGAAATAATAGGTGCTCTTGAATAAAATCAACATAATAAATATAATAATTTTTCAAAAAATGTCAACGAAAAAATACGGGGGTGGGTAGTTTTATTTAACAGACACGATTGTATTGTATATTGCTTTTATTTTTTATATTAACAAGCATTTCTTTTAAAAAAATCTGTATTTGTCACGAAATATTCAATATTTGATAAAAAATCCTTCAAATAGGTAATTTTATGGAAAATTCTTCAAATATGCAATATTACTCAAAATTGCAAAAATATGCAGTATAAAATTTAACCCAGAGTATCCTAGATGCATGATTCGGATAGATAATTGATCCCCTGGGTCGTATTTGGCGGCAAACAAAATATGCAATATTTGACAAAAAATCCTTCAAATATGCAATTTTATGGAAAATTCTTCAAATATGCAAAAATATGCAGTATAAAATTTAACCCAGAGTATCCTAAATGCATGATTCGGATAGATAATTGATCCCCTGGGTCGTATTTGGCGGCAAACAAAATATGCAATTGCATAGCAATCCAGTCTCTTATTTATGACCCATCTTTGGTGAAATCTTTATCATATTAGCCTCAAAAATTTAAATCTACGGTCTTTAATTCCAAAAAGTTATTTTCATGTATTCTCTTTTTGTATTTGCTTGTTTCTAGACCTTGAAGAAAAAGTCCAGGAAAATAACATTTCAAACCTGATAATATAATCCAAAAATATTGCCTTCTCCTGATGGGTTGATCATAATCTTAAAGAGTTTTTCATCAGAATGTTTAAACAAATAAATCTTTAATTTGAAAAGATGGAGGAGGCATGAGCATAGCGAACGTCGTATATTCTGCTAAAATTTATTAAAAATGTCCAATCTAGGTGGTTTCAGCCAAAACTTTTCTTTAGACAAATGCTCATTAGGGTACTCTTTATTTTGGATATTTTCGAATATTTACGAGGACAGGGGTTCATATGGTTCTAAATAAATAAATAAAAATATCCCCCCAAGTTTCAAGTCTATATCTCAATTTTAACCTAGGGCTACACGGCGATTAAGTTTCCCATATAAATAACATGGGGTTTTTGGCATTGAACGATCAATTTTTTATCCAAAGTAATGGTTCAAAAAATTTGAAACTCTGTAGACTTTATCCTTATAATAGTAGTTATCCCTCAGAATTTTTACAGATTTTTAGATATTATAATTTTGGAGTCTATAACTTACTAATACTAATTTTACTTAGGAAAAGTGGTGTAGGTTTTAGGTGAAACATGATATTAATTAATAAAGTAAAGGGAGTGTAGTTTCACAGTGAATGAAATAAAACTCAAAGAGGTTTATACAAATTCAATATATTTCGGATTATTAGTCCATCATCAGGAGTTTACAGATTAAAAACTGTTTTGAATCTGTAAACTCCTGATGACTAATAATCCGAAATATATTGAATTTGTATAAACCTCTTTGAGTTTTATTTCATTGACTGTGAAACTACACTCCCTTTACTTTATTAATTACTAATACTAAGATATACGAGTATTTTATCTAGATGTAACTCCAAAATTGTAATAGCTAAAAATCTATAAAAATTCTTAAGGATATCTACTATTATAAGGATAAAGTCTAGAGTTTCAAATTTTTTGAACCATTATTTTATAATAATAAAACTTGAGCAAGATGCGAGGTAGGTGTCACAAAAAAAGAAATAAAACAAAATTGAGTTTTGAATTCGATATATTTCGGGGGTGATGGTTTTCTTTGACTCCTGATGATTGGCTCACCCCCGAAATATATCGAATTCAAAACTCAATTTTGTTTTTATTTCTTTTTTGTGAAACCTACCTCGCATCTTGCTCAAGTTTTATTATTATATTAAAATGTTTCACCTAGAACCAACACCTAACTCCTTAAAAGTTGAACCATTATTTTGGCCGGAATAAAAAATTGATCGTTCAATGCCAAAAAACCCATGTTATTTCGATGGGAAATTCAATCTCTGTGTACCACTAGGTTAAAATTGAGATATAGACTTGAAACTTGGGGGATATTTTTATTTATTTATTTGAAAACCATATGAACCCCTGTCCGCATAAATATTCGAAAATATCCAAAATAAGGAGCACCCCAATGCTCAACTTATGACATCTCTCTCCAAATCTTAAGCATTTTATATTATTTACTATTTATATAATTTAATTTAATATTTTATTTCTAATTTTCTAATTTTAAATTACAGAAATGGAGAATAAATCTTTACGTTATAAGAAAATCGAGTTTCTCGGCGAAGGACAATTTGCTACCGTATACAAGGCTTGTGATGTAGAAACGGATACCATTGTGGCTGTGAAAAAAATTAAAATTGGTAATAAAGAAGAACTTAAAGATGGCATAAATAGAACGGCTTTAAGAGAAATTAAATTATTAAGGGAACTTAAACACCCAAACGTCATCAATCTTATGGATGTTTTTGGACAGAAATCGGATATTTCCTTAGTATTTGATTTCATGGATACTGACTTGGAAGTGATCATTAAAGACATTAACATTGTTTTAACTCCAGGAAATGTTAAGTCCTACATGCTTATGACTTTACAAGGACTTGAATATTTACACAATAACTGGATTCTCCATCGTGATTTGAAGCCTAATAATCTTTTGGTTACCTCTAGTGGTGTTTTGAAAATTGGAGATTTTGGTTTAGCGAAATTTTTTGGATCTCCCAATCGAATATATACTCATCAAGTGGTCACTCGTTGGTATCGTTGCCCTGAGCTGCTCTATGGTGCTAGAAATTACGGCCAAGGGGTCGATATGTGGGCAGTTGGTTGTATATTAGCTGAACTTCTACTTCGTGTTCCTTTTTTTCCCGGAGATTCGGATCTTGATCAACTTATGAGGATATTTCAAGTTCTCGGGACCCCAACAGAACAATCTTGGCCTGGAATGACAGGGCTTGCAGATTATATTCGATTTAAACCATTTCCGGGTACTCCGATAAGAGATATTTTTACTGCTGCTGGAAATGATCTTTTGCAATTATTAGAACAATTACTTGCAATTAATCCTTTGGATAGATGTACTTGTGAACAAGCTCTTCAGTTACCCTATTTTAGTAATAAGCCTAATCCAACCCCTGGCCATAATTTGCCTATGCCAACAAGTGTTACAAAACTCACTACCTCTAGATCCATTAAAAGAAAATTAAGTGAACTAGACGATGGATATAATCTATAAAAAAGTGAATAAAAAATAAATTAATTAAAAACTAGAATAATACTTTTGTAAATCAATTCATTCGTGTATAATATGTTTTAATTAAAATATATTTTTCTAATGTTATATTTGTAGCAATATTATTTATTTAACTTGAACGAAAATGCGGTACTTACGTATTAACGCCACCGCAGCTAGATTTGGCGGTTTTTAAATTTCGCCAATCTACACCTAAACTTTTTGAGATAAATCATAAAATAGAATAAATCAGTTCCCCTCTGTCAAAAAACAACTTGAATAGGTTCGGTTTATGATCTCGGTTTGATTAGATAAAAAATGCGTTCCCAAACAAACTTTAGGTGTAGATTGGCGAAATTTAAAAACCGCCAAATCTAGCTGCGGTGGCGTTAATACGTAAGTACCGAAAATGCATACTTCTACAGATCTAATTTTAAATTGAAAGTTTTTTGCCGAGAGTAGCAGAATTTTTATAAATTGAAGGAGGCAATAAAAGAGTGTGTCTTCTGCTTGAATTATAAATTTCTATATACGGATCTATATATGGGTTTTTTGGGCTGTAGCCCAAGGCCCCGTGGAAATAAAGGCCCCTAGCACCCATTGAAGACAATGAACAATATTGCGAATTAAAAAAAATTTAAATCAGAAGGTTGTTAATAACATTAATACTGTTCAGTTCCATAATCAGTAAAGTAAGTGACCCAAAAGTGGACATGCCACTTAAAGCCGACACCTTAAAACATTTGTGTTTAAAATAAAGGCAAATAGGCTCTTATTTTAAACACAAATGTTTTTAATTTGCTCTTATTTTAAACACAAATGCTTTAAGGGGTATAGTCCACTTTTTAAATACCACTTACTTTATTAGATCTAACATATCAGAGGAAAAAAGGAAACACTTAAACACCGTGTTAATAATTGTAACCACCCGAAAAAACAAAAATCTAGTGTAGTGTTAGGTTTACTGCAGCATAGAGCCATTAAATTGAGCCATGAAGAATTTCATAAAGAGAATCTAAAGAAAGTGAGAGAGTTATTGAAAATGAATAATTACCCTTCATGATTCATATTCAGGAAACTTATTTAAAAATAATTTGAGTTGTATATATATATAATAATTTGTTAAATAAATACTACAAGATCACATAAAAATAATAAAAAAAGTTGGAAGGGTGGGGTTTAGAGAAACAGGTGATTGTCAAATAAAAATAAAATAAAAAGTTTTTGAAATAGCCTAATAAGATGTTGATTTGAATTTGATATATTCTGCTGAATCCATATACTTAAATGAGTTTAATTTTAGATGTTAATTTTAGATTAAATATTATAATGTATATTAGATTTCGGGGAATCAGGATTGACAAGGAGCTTAAAGACACTAACCTTCTAAGCAGGAGACCCGGGTTCGAGTCCGAGTCCTGCATTGATGTTACGACAAGCTATAAAATCTGATTCCTAGTCACCAATCCGTCTGGCCAAGCGTGGTCACTTAATGCCAACCCCTTCCATTTGAAGAGGCCTATATTCAGGAGTGGATTGTCCTTTAGCGACGGGCTGATGATGATGATGATGATAATTAGATTTGACAAATCAGGAAAATAGGAACAATTGAACAATTAAAACATTCGATGTTGACGTTTGTATACCAAAGGTGATGAATGGTTTACTGGAATATTTTATATTGATGAAACCTATAATAGTCTGAGGTATATGGAGTCAAGCCATTGACTAGGATGTAGTTAAGTCGGCTGGCACAGGGTACTTCTTGCATAAGAAATGAAAGAATTTTACTGTTTTTGAAGTTCGCTGTTATTTTTCCAATGTGAGTGGACGTTTCGACAAGTATGCCTTGTCATCGATCAGTCTATAAAGTAAATACAAAACAAGGAACTTGAATATAAACTTGTCATGAAGAAACCATGCAAGGTCATATTAATTGAACATTAACAGTAAATATATTAATTTTACTGTTATTGTTTCTAATGTTCAATTAATATGACCTTGCATGGTTTCTCTTCATGACTTAAATTTATATTCAAGTTCCTATGTTTTGTATTTACTTTATAGACTGATGATGACAAGGCATACTTGTCGAAACGTCTACTCCTGGAAAATATATAAGAACCAAAAACAGAAAAATTTCTTTCATTTCTTAAGGGAGAAGTACCCTGTGCCAACCGATATACATCCTAGTCAATGGTTTGACTCATATACCTCAAGTATTATAGTGCTTCATCAATATTTAATAATGAGTCCTTATCAGTTTACTACAATTTTGTTATACTGTAATAATAAATGGAATATTTTAATTGTTTCCATAAGAAAATACAATTTACTATGGAAAATGAAGATGGATGAATTGTCTTTCCAATTATATGCAGAGAAGGCAAAATGGTGATGAGGACAAACTGGTACATGAAACAGGGGAATTCAGACAGAATATTTCTAGCCACCCGACAACACAAAAATCTAGTGTTGTGCTAGGTTTACTACATTGAGCTATTAAATCAAGTCACGAAGATTTTCAGAAGAGAATCTAAAGAAAGTAAGAGAGTTATTGAAAATAAATAATTTAACTTAAAAACTGGGGATCCCAAAACTTAGTTAACTTCAATGCAGTGAAAACTCAGTGTTGTCTTATTTCTAGGCGCGTCGACAGAAACCTCCCAAACATATCATTCGATTCAAACTCATTGGAATTCAGGGATAAAATTTCAATGCTAGCCGTAACTCTAGGGTCTGACCTTTCTTGGAATGACCATATCTCAACCACTGCTAGAGCTGCAGCGCGCAAGCTTGGTCTCCTATTTAGGTCTAGACGCTATTATACTCCCAGTCAACGTCTTACACTGTATAAGGCTCAAATTCGTTCCTGTCTCGAATATGGCTCTCATCTGTGGAGAGGGGCCTCCAAGCATTCTCTTGTCACACTGGATGCGATTCAGAAGCGAGCAATTAAACTAATAGGAGACCCGGCCCTAACTAACTCACTCAATTATCCCCCCTAAAGCCCTCTTTAAGAGAAAACACGCTGTTTTCAAACCCTCAACACCCCTTCGCTGTCAAATTGGATAAAAATCGAACAAGCGCTTTCGCCAACTCTTTTATCCCTATGACCTCCAGAGACTGGAACTCGCTCCCAGCCACCGTCTTCCCCGCGACTTATAACCTTCAGCTCTTCAAGACCCGCATCCACAGATACCTTCGACCCCTACCCATCCTATAAAATTCCTTGCCTTCTTCTTTTCACGATCGAGGGGCCAACCCAGGCCTTTAGGGGATGCACCTTTTTGGTTTAACTCCTTTTCTCATATAATAATAAAACTTGAGTAAGATACGAGGTAGGTTTCACAACCTGCACCACCAACACGAAACCTACCTCGTATCTTACTCAAGTTTTATTATTATATTAAAATGTTTCACCTAGAACCAACACCGAACTCCTTAAAAGTTATTCCTTTTCTCATCATTATCATTAAAAAAAAAAATTATCCTTAAAGCTTCATCTCAAGTGCATTGAAAAATTTAACGGAATCGATAAAACTAAAAAAGTTGAGAATGAAGAATATTTTTTTTTTTTTTTTCTCTACCCTTGGCCTCGGGAACTTGATGCCCATTTAGCCAGTCGTCACAGATTCACGTCGAATAGGTGTATAAACAAATAAAATAAAACTAAATAAAACAAAACTAATTAAAACAAAATAAACTAACAAAAACAAATAACTAAAGTCATTGGATTATAGTTGGAAACCAATGGAAACTAAATGTTTAATAAAGGAGTCTGCAGTTGGCCCTCCTTGGTCTAGAGATGCTAGACAGGATCTCTGCACATGTGGGTAAATCATTTCTTCCTTTCATATTCAGGTATAAACGATCAATTTTTTGACTGTGTGTCACACAGCCCAGAAGTACGTGGTTAATATCATGGCCAATAGAAATGAAGAATATTTAAGGTATTTTAAATTCCCATATATAAAGGGCTTGTCAGAAGCTATTTCTATATGTTTTAAAAGAACACCTATAAGACCTGCTTTCTACAACATCAAAACTATTTGCCAAGTATATACTAAATTAAAAGATAAAACAGAAACAATGAAATGTTCAGATTTGAGTGATAGATAGATTTTTTTATTATTGCTCTGAGAATGATATTCTCCTGGAGCATAAAAGATACAAATTATATTACATTCAATATCTGCTTTCGAAGATTCAACCAAGAGAGTATAAAATTATTTACATTTAACATTTAAATAATAACTGATAAGGTCAAAAAGCTGGCATGGGATAGAGCCGAGTAGTTGTGTCAAAGCAGTCTTGGGATTGTGTTCTCAGTTATGATGAAAACAAAGTTTCAATTTTCCCGCATAATTTTTTTCCATGCTGGTAAATATTTTATTTTTTAAGGTTGGTCCTAGAACCAATTCAATTTTCAAATTCAACCAAGAGAGTACAAAATTATTTACATTAAGGTGAGATATTGTTCCACCAAATGGGTTTTCTTAGGATTTTTAGAAATTTGACCGATTATTATTTAAATACTCTGCATCGATTGGTGGCAAAACGAAATTTATGAATAATATAGTTCCGGAGATATTCAATTTCAAAAATAGTCTTTGCAGACTCTTATACATTGCACTATACGGGATATCGGAAAATTTACATACATATTTAATTATAATTAAGAAACCCTTCTTACCATTTTTATAAAAAACTAAACCAACATTAAACAATAACCAATACATATTTTAAGACAATTTTGATTCATAATTACAACACAGTTTCTGAGATAATAATGAATAAATAATAAAAATGTATAATTTTTTTTACACTAAATACAATTTGGCAACAGCGCATTTATTTAACCAGCGAAAAGATGCACGCGCTAGATTTTTTCAAAATTATAATTTTCATAAGTTGTAACGTAGGCGTTGATTACATTTGTTAAAAAATAACAAAACGATATTTATAGAAATAAATCGACCTTTAAAATGTATTTTATCTGGCATTTTTAATATAAAAATATTCAATCTCTTAACAATGGTGCCAGATTTGTCAAACGAGCACGGGATTGGCTAGAATCGGTACATAAACAGCAAAAAGTTTTGGCCTTATGAATTATGAATCCTTATTATCTGTTCTATATATATACTCTGGCATTAACTTTTTGCTAGTGTTGTCGCGAAACAACTACCTTATCAGAATTAAATGTATTTATCTTTATTATTTTTATATAATTTCATTTAAATTGAGTAGATATAAACAATTATTTTTACTAAAGAAATAAATTGAAGGGACAATAAAAGAGTGTGTCTCCTGCTAGAATTATACATTTTATTTATTTATAACGTGATATTAATCTAGAGAGAAATAAATGTTTGCGGGATTTAACAGAACAAAAGCACATTGATAAATAGATAGATAGATACAAGTAAAGCTAATACAAAGCATGTAAAAAGTTTCAATTTTCCACGACATAATTTTTCCACGTGGTAACATTTTATTTTTAAGGTTGGTACTGGGTAGTTGTCATTTTAGAACCAATTCAATTTTCCAAAACAACGTGCATTCAATAATTTATTAAATCTTATTTATTTTATCAATTATATATATAATTTCGTATTTATTCTTTTTTTAAATAATATCTTATTTATTATAGTTCTATATAATAGAATTTAAAATGAGTGACGATGAAAAACCAAATTTTTCCATGAAATGGAATTGGATGATCGATTACTTAAGGTTTATAATTTAATTTATTTATTAATTATATTTTTAATTTAATTTTTTAATATATATTTACATAATTAATTGATTTTATATTAGAAGCTTATTCCCTTTTATGTATAGAACTAAATGCAACATTTAACAAAATCTTGACATTTAATTATGTTACAGCAACTGATAACCTAAGATAGGAGCCTTCTAAGTTTTTAAAAAATTAAATACTACAAATTTGTGGTAGCAACTTTTATTTCTAGATTCATTGTAGCTATAGTTGGATAAAAGGCAAAGAATGAAGATTATATATATGTATTATCATTTCCGTCCATAATTTAATTTATAATTTGAAAGTTTATATTGGGAAAATAGGACAAGTTTTTTATGTGTGACTTTTTTATTTATCCACCAACGTTTCGTCGACTTTGCCGTTGAGAATTTCGAAGTTGAGATTTCTGTATGTAGGGATAAAACGGAGAAGAAAAAATATTCTATTCTAGTTTAAAAAAACAGGGTTGCCTTATTTTGTATATATGTGATTTCTGTTCTGTTGTATTAATGAAATTGTTATTATAAAGAGAAAAATTGTGTTTTTTTGTGAATGTGCCAAATATTTTTTGAAAATTGTATTCTGATGGCCTTCAATGGTAACGAAAAGAATAAGAAAATTTAGACGAATGTGTGACATGACTATTTGAAGCCCTGAAGAAGTCGGCAAAGTCGACGAAACGTTGGTGGATAAATAAAAAAGTCACACATAAAAAACTTGTCCTTATTTTCCCAATATAAACTTTCAAATTATTATATATATGGTAAATCACTCGTATCCATAATAAGCATTTAATTAACAGAAATACGGAATTGGACAAAAAATTAAAAACAGAGTTTTTATTGAATGGGCCAGATGTTTCGTCGGTTAATTTCGACTTCCTCAGTGGCTCATTCTATCATCTTTGTCAAAAGACAATTCCACTACGCGACGTGGAATTGTCTTTGACAAAGAGTGATAGTGATAATGAGCCACTGAGGAAGTCGAAATTAATCGACGAAACGTCTGGCACATTCAATAAAAACTCTGTTTTTAATTTTTGTCCAATTCCTGCTATTCCTGTTAATTATATATATGTTTACAAAAAAATGTTTTATTAAAACACATGTATCTTATCATTTTATTAGAATAAACCTCTAATTGAACTGTATTAGATAAAGGAGGAGGTATCAGCCAAGTTGGATTCAATAAAACACCCTGAATAAAACGTTTCGAGCCTGAATTTGGCCATCTTCATGTTAATTGGGCTACAAAATTTACAAATAGTTATCATTAATTTCGACAAAATTTTCTGGGAAGAGACGGACTGGTAGAACTTTTAATTGAAAGTAATGGAAGGCAGCTCAGGGTTAGTGAAGAAAGAAAAAATTAACACATATCAAATAAGGTGTAATTTATTGGAATCCTTCCTCCTTTCATTTCAACATCAGTTTCGGAGGATTCTTCCCTTCTTCTTTTCCTTTTAAACCCTTGCTGTGGAGAGAGGAAGGAAGCATTTTATTTGTTTCCTTCATTGACCCCTTGAAATCCTGAAGAAGGAAGGATAGAAACGTCGGTTTCAAAGGAAAGTAGGAAGGAATTAATTAAATTACACCTTATTTAGATATGTGTCAATTTTTTCTTTCTCACTACCTTTGGGCTGCCTTCCATTACATGTAATTAAAATTTCTACCAGTCCGTCTCTCTCCAGAGAAAATTTCGTGGAAATTGATGTTAACTATTTGTAAATTTGGTAGCCCAATCAACTGAAGATGGCCAAATAAATTCAGGCCGAAACATTTTATTCAGGTTGTTTTATTGAATCCAACTTGGCTGATACCTTCTCCTTCATCTAATATAGTTCAATCGGAGGTTGATTGTAATAAAATGATAAGATACATGAGTTTTAATAAAACATATCGTGACTTAGAGAGTAAACCTGCTAACTCACAAGACAATTTTACAGGAGAGAGAAAACAAACAAAATTTAATATTGTTGTTATGGAAAGAAACTACTTTTCACATTTTTTTTCTACAACTTACGATCGTAATTTTAAGTAGCAGTTTTACTTGGACGATGCTGCATCTCTTTTTCTTTCAAACGGTATTAATATATGCTCATGAATATGAATATGAAAATGGATTTAGCAGGTTTACACTCTAACTCACCCCTGGGATGCCTTCCATTACTTTCAAATGTTAACATTAATATATGTGTATTCTTATCTCATGTTATTAAATGACCAAATCTTGTATATATATAAATCCAATCGGGTTTTCGGAAAACGTCTCTAACGATTTGGATGAAATTCACGGTTTAGGAGGGTTTTGTGTTGGCGATTCGATCTGTCACGGTCTCATCTTCGACTAAATTGTTTTTGATGGGTTTTTTGTTAATTGAAATAATTATTCACAGGTGGTTGTCTCGATAAAAATGTATATTTAAATTTTTATTAAATTTCCTTTTAATTATTAATTGTTTTAATTGAATGTAATGGAAGGCAGCCCAGGAAAGAAAAATTAACACATATCAAATAAGGTGTAACCAGATCAAATAAGGTTCTACCAGTCCGTCTCTCTCCAGAGAAAATTTCGTTGCAAAAAAAATTAATTGTTTTTTTAATAATGAACTCAAAAATTGTTATTTACTTAATTAAAACAAATTATTATACGGTATTTATTTATATACACATAATCTGTGGCTCACTACAAGGCTTGAAATGCAAAAACTGGGTGGAGGGGGCGGGGGTGGAGGGGTGCGGGTGAGGGGGAGGAAGTGGTCGGGAGGGGGTGTAGGTGGATGTGGGGTGGAGGGGTGAAGTGGTTCGGGGATTAATATATAGCTTTTAACTGAAGCAAAAGTTACTGAGCATCGCTCGGTGGCCAGGTACTTATTATAATATTTCAAGTTGACCAAGTTGGTTATACACACATTGCGGTACCCATAAGTGATTGATGGAAGGCAGCCCAGTCAAAAATAAGAATTGTAACTTCATATAAATTTATACTGTGCTTGCGCCAAAGGTTCAGAGATAAATGTAATGAGTTTGTACACATTTTATTCTATATAATTAAATATTTGACCTTATGAGAGGTCATCTTCAATCTCATTATTCCATCAAATTATACAATTTCATGTTTACACCTAACTATCATTTATTCAGGTTGTTTTATTGAACCCGGCGCATCCAATCTCCTCCTTCATCTAATACAAACCCTTCATTTATTTTATTGTAAATTGTTAAAGTATATCTTGAATAAATAATTAAATAAAATGTGTATTTTTCAGGCTATAGCAAAATTAGGTTGGTGTGAACCTACCCTTATACAAGAAAAGGCTATTCCTTTATTACTCGAAGGGAAAGATGTTATGTGTAAAGCGAGAACAGGATCAGGAAAAACCGGAGCTTTCGCTATTCCTGTCATTCAAAAAATCATTAATTCAAAAAAGGTAAATCACAATCAGATATAATAATTCTATTTTTATTACATGTTCTACATTTTGTAATTCATGTTCTTGATTTTTATGTTGAGACTTTGCTGGTCAGGTTATTGATCTTGAAGATTTTTTTGGATTAGACAAACTTGATCTAACTCGCGATCCTTGAATGTACTAGGTCTGTAAATATGAAACGGGAATTTGCTTATTGATGGCTCTAGTTGTCAATAGAGTGACTGTGAAACTGCGTCATTGGTGGCATTTTCTTGTTTATACATTTACTAAATAATTTTAACTCAAAACCATACAAGTTTAATATAAATACATATTTTTTCATAGCCTTGAACATGTGGGATTTCGTGCCTAAAAACTATGATTTGCCGACAGCATTCATTTTCTGTTACCATTTGAAGAAAACTGCTGCAGAATGCTTGTCGAAGCATACAGTGAGCATACTCCTGGTAAACCACACTTCTTTGAGTTGCTTAAAAAAATCAAAAGTAGCTATTTTGACGTGAGAAAAGAAGAACGTGGAAAATCATCGAAAAGCCTTGAAGACACCGAATTACAAGCATTGTTGGATGATGATGACGCTCAAAAGCAATAACAACTCGCGGATCAATTAAATGTTACACGAGAAGCCGTCTCCATACGTTTGAAAGCCATGGTGGAAATGTGTTCCACATGAACTGAATGAAAGACAGCAGGAAAACCGAAAAAACACTTGCAAATGCTGCTCAGCAGGTACAAAAGAAAATCATTTCTCCATCGAATTGTGATTGGCGATGAGAATCCTATTCGTAGGGTCACGACTCCTCTGTAAAGAGGATTACGACGTTGAAGAAGATTCATAATAGATCATGGGTAACTCCAAGCAAACCAGCGACATCGACTGCAAAGCTGGAGCCACCTCAGAAGCTGTCCAACTCGCTGTCCACCTTAAAAGAAGAATTTAACTGTTGCCATCGACACGATAGAAGAAGAAGACTGAAAGGCCAAATCGCTATGGCCGGAAGTCAATAAATAGTCTGTATTTGGTGGGATCAGACGTGTGTTATCTATTATGAGCTATCAAAACCTGGAGAAACCTTTAATACTGAACGCTACCGACAACAAATGATGGATTTGAACCAAACAACGCGTTTGAAAAAAAAATATCAAAAGAGGAAACACAAAGTGATTTTGCTTCATGATAATGCACCATCCCACATAGCTAAACCGCTCAAGAAAACGATTGAGGTGTTTAGTTTGCAAATACTTTCGCATGCGGCTTACTCACCAGACTTGGCTCCATCCGATTACTACTTATTTGCATCGATGGGAAACGCACTTGCTTAGCAGCGCTTCACTTCTTATGAAAATGTACGAAAATGGCTCGATGTCTGGCTTGCCTCAAAAGAGCAACAGTTTTATTTGCTAAGGATCCACAAATTGTCAGAGAGATGGAAAAAATGTAGAGCTAGTGATGGGAAATACTTTGAATAAAATATTTTTTACCATTTTCTATAAAAAATTCCGGTTTCATATTTACAGATCAGATTACTGTCATCTTTTTTCTCTTTCCTTTAAAAACCAACGTTTCGGAGGATTCTTTCCTCCTTCAGAGTCTATAAATCAATATAACATAATTATAAATAAACGGGGTTGTTCCTCATTCACTTCAATCATAATAATACATTTATAAATACATATACACAACATATAGCCAGATTATCAAAAGAAATAACAATTCACTTACTTCAAAGGGTCAATGAAGGAAGGAAACAAGATGCTTCCTTCTTCTCTCTTCCTGCAGTGTTTGAACAGAAGCATTAAGGTAGTTGTTTCGCGACAATACTAGCAAAAAGTTAATGTTAGAGTATATAGAACAGACAATAAGGATTCATAATATATAAGCCCAAAAGTTTTTCCTGTTTATGTACCACTTGTAGCCAATCCCGTGCTTGTTTGACAAATCGACAACACTGACCGAGCTTGTATATATATTTTATCATAGAAATTTCAGATAAAGTACATTATAAAGGGAGATTTATAAAACAAAAAGTTTTTAATAAGCGATTGAAAGCTGTTGCGACAATAGCTGAAGCGAAAAAACGTCAAAAAAATATCAAAGTTAACTCAATTTTTAGGTTAAATACATGCGTTGTTGCCAGCTTGTTTTTAGTGTAAATTTTTCATTATTTTTTCATTATTATCTCAGAAACTGTGTTGTAACTATGAATTAAAATGGTCTTAAAAAATGGATTAGTTATTGTTTAATGTTGGTTTAGTTTTTTATAACAATGGTAAGAAGAGTTTCTTAATTATATTTGAATGTGTATGTAAACTTTCCGATATCCCGTATAATGCAATGTATAAGAGTCTGAAAAACTCTCTTTGGAATTTAATATCTCCGGAACTATATTGTTTATAAATTTCGTTTTGCCCCCAATCGATGCAGAAGTATTTAAATAATAATGTGTTTAAATTTTCAAAAAATCCTAAGAAAACCCATATGGGGAAACAACTACCTTTAATAGAAAATTTTTTTCCTCTTATTTAATTTTAATTATAGATAAAATGGCTCTGCAGTTTAATACATCATTTTCAATTTTTCTTTTTCAGATTTCCTCAGAACAACAAACTAAAGCTCTTATTTTAGCTCCAAGTAAAGAATTATGTAATCAAATTTATTCCAATTTCTTAGATTTATCAATTAAATGTTCGAGAGATGTACGGATTGTTGATATCTCCGCAATGGTAAATATTTTTTCTTTAATTTTGATTAATTGAAATTAATTTAATTCCCTTCGATATTAAATCCATTTTTATTTTAAGGAATCTATATCGGCACAAAAACCATTATTAATTGAGAAACCAGATATTGTAGTAGCAACTCCAACTCGTGCTTTAGCTCATCTTAAAGCTCATACTTTAAATTTAAAAAATTCGTTGGAAATGCTTGTGATCGATGAAGCTGATTTGGTTTTTTCTTTTGGTTATGAAGATGACATTAAAGAAGTTTTAACGTAAGTTTTTGATCTATATTTATTTTAGTCGATTTTTAAAAATTGAATAAATATTTAATTAATTTAAAAATAAAAGGAACTAATCGAAAAAATATTTATAGAGGGTGCTAAGTGCAGGTAGTTCTTTCACAAATGCAAAAATTCTAGAAGGAACATTAGTCATTAAAAGCATAATACACACTGTTCAAATTTGAAGACGATTTACCACACCAAACATGAAATAATTGCAATTAAAAATGATATTTTACATATGGTAGATAAGGAAAGGGGTGGGGAAATGATCATTATTTTATTTTATTTTCATTGAAGGAATTTCATCATCTTGATGAAAAATTAATATTTTCTAGAATAATATATTCGGAGTATCTTAAAAAAATGAAATTATTTACCACGTAGTTTTGATAAAAAAAAAAACTATATTTGGGCGATTATTTTTAATGGAAGGGATAAAATATCAATGGCTTGGAAACGATCCATTCATAAATAGAATATAGTAACATAAAATGTACAGTCACGTTAAAAAACATAACCTAAAATTTTAACACCGTTCATATTTATAGAGTGGTTACGAGGTTAAAACTTTTTGTGTGGATTGTCGCGAAAGAACCTCCTTAAGTAAAATTATTAATTAAGTGTAGTCGCTAATTTCAAAGGAATGAACACAAAAATTAATTCCCTCTTGCATTTTCGGGATTGACTTGGAAACTACAACCCTTCCTTTTAAGTCAAATCTTAAATTAAGGGTAGTTATTCCTTTTTGAAACTGAAGGAGTAATCACAATAATTTATTCAGACTAGATTTGTATTTAGTGATTTAGAATTGACATATGTGCCTATAATTATGAAAGTGTCTAAGTCATTGATTGTTAGTTTCAGAGATATTTAAAGCTCTATAAAATAAACAAGATTCGAATTCATAATGAGACAACCAGAAATCCGCTTAACGGTTCAATTTTAAGCGATTTTTAAAAATCGACATCTTATTACGGTAATTTTTAAATGGATGAAAAAATAAAATATGAAAAAACAAATTCTTTAATTTTTTGACTTTGTCCATTTTCATAATTATGGGCACATATATGAACCATCTAGTTAAATGACATATTTAATGAAGGATACTCTTCTCTTTTAAGACGTGAAGGAGTAATCACAAAATCTAATTCACCGTATATTCATTCAAGCTTAGTCGGAAAATTTTAGGTTATGTTTTTTTAACGTGACTGTACACTCACACTACGAAATCTCTATATGGATACACAGATACGTTTCCAAGCCATTGTGCTTATATCCTCCACTAAAAATAATTGCCCAAATATGTTTTTTTTTATCAAAACTACGTGGTAAATAATTTCAATTTTTTTTTTTTAAGTTACTCCGAATATATTATTCTAACAAATATTAGTTTTTCATCAAGATGGTGAAATCCTTCAATGAAAAAAATAAAATAATGATCATTTCCCCACCCTTTCCCAATCTACCATAAGTAAAAAATGTCATTTTTAATCTTAATTATTTAATGTTTGGTGTGGTAAATCATCTTCAAAATTTATTCAAAGTTTCGAAGACTTCTTCAATTTTTGCATTTGTGAAACCTACCTTAAAATAGGTAATTATTCACTTAACCTCAGCATTCTTTTAAGAAGCACAAAGAGATTAAGATCTCTTAATAATTAAGATATTATATTACGAATCCGACTAATTACTTAATTCACACGCTCAGGCGATTCTCATTAGTTAATCATTTACTTTTAAGCGATAATTCTTAAAGGATTACTGTAATTTTTTTTTCTATTTTAAATATATTTTCTTTTCCAGTCATTTGCCCAAAGTCTATCAAGCTGTGCTAGCAAGTGCCACATTATCAACAGATGTGGCTTCATTAAAAAAATTAGTACTTCACAATGCTGTAATTTTGAAATTAGAAGAACCAGATATTGCACCTGCTACTCAATTACAACATTACCATTTAATGATAGAAGAAAATGAAAAGGCTGCAATTTTATATGCCTTATTGAAGTTACATCTTATAAGAGGAAAATCTATCATATTTACAAATACAGTTGATAAATCTTACAAGTAAGTTTTAATTTAAAATAAATTATAATTTATGAAACTCAGTTAATAAATATAGGCCATCTTATACCCATTTGAAGATTTGATGCTTCGGTGGTTGAGTTATTTTCTAGAAAAGATGAAACCACTTAGATTACACATTAATTCTAGTCTACTAAGGGCCAGTTGAATGTCGGTTGGTAAAGTCTTTGTAAAAGTTGACAAAGGGTAAAACCTTAGAATTCACCTTGTGCCCGGCGGGATGGCCAATCAGATGACACGCACTTTCATCTGATTGGTCATCCGGCCAGGCACAAGGTGAATTCTAAGGTTTTACCTTTTGTCAACTTTTACAAAGACTTTACCAACCGACATACAACTGGCCTTTTATATGTTTTTTATAATTTTGTGTTTAATAATACATAACAACTCTGCCTGCACTCAATGTATTGAGTTTGCAAATATTGTAAGAACCAATTATTATTATTTTATTTTATTATTATAATTTCCGTCCATAATTTGTATTAATTTGAAAATTTATAACAGAAAAATAAGGACACGTTTTTATGTGTGACTTTTTATTTATCAGCCAACGTCGTGACTTTACGACTTCTTCAGGGCTTCTACAATTATAAGAACATTATTAATATCAAGTTACAAAAGTACAATTACAATTCCAGAACAAACATGTATTAATAGTTTACCCACCAAATAGTCATGCCACACATTCATCTAAATTTTCTTGTAGTTTAATTACCGAACGTTGAAAATTTGTTAGGATTCTATCTGCCTTGAAAGGATGACTGCCCAGTTGCAGAGGAAAAAATATTTGGCTGTCTCGGGGACATCTGATAGAAGTGAATACTGAAATAGGTGTTGTGGAATTTGTAGTGGAGGGGGGAGAGAGAGAGATGTGATGCCTTGCGCGGCGAGGAGAGCGCAGTGGAGGGGAGAGAGAGAGAGAGATGATCTGCCTCGATTTCGTTACGGTCGCTTTTTCGTTCGTTCGTTCGGTCGGTTTTTTCTCGATTCACTCCTCGGGAAAAATGTGTACCTGGCGAGCCTATAGAAGTATTCACTTCAAAAATGTTTTTTAAATTATAACTTAAAAACATTTTTCCTCTGCAACTGGGCAGTCATCCTTTCAAGAGACAGGCAGATAGAATCCTAACAAATTTTCAACGTTCGGTAATTAAATTACAAGAAAATTTAGACGAATGTGTGGCATGACTATTTGGTGGGTAAACTATTAATACATGTTTGTTCTGGAATTGTAATTGTAATTTTGTAACTTGATATTAATAATGTTCTTATAATTGTAGAAGCCCTGAAGAAGTCGGCAAAGTCGACGAAACGTTGGCTGATAAATAAAAAAGTCACACATAAAAACTTGTCCTTATTTTCCCGTTATAAACTTTCAAAATAATTTATTTTGTTTTGAATTGATATTCTTACATTTTAAGGTCATTACAGCTTATTAGAACCTGAAGATGGCATTATTTATTTAAAGCAGAAACTGTTTTCTATACATAATTTGGAGTTTTTATTCGACAGAGGCTTCCTTTACTGACTGAATTCCTCTCCTTCCTAATTTATAAATTTTTGGACAGCTATCTTTCCTTTATCAGCGTTTGTAAAATTATTTATTGTTTTGTACATTTGTTAACAGATTAAGGATATTTTTGGAACAATTTGGAATCCCTTCCTGCGCTTTGAATTCGGAATTGCCCAGTTCAATTCGATGTCACACCGTCTCACAGTTTAATAAAGGACTCTATGATATTATTATTGCCTCAGATGAAAAAGCATTGGAGAAACCAGAGGGATTATCCAAATCGTATGTTAGATTTCACTTTCTCCTAGGAAATAAGCTATTAATTCAAGTAAATTAAGAGAATATGGTGTTAGTTTATGGGAAACATTATCTAAATTAAAATTCAGTGATGTTTTTATGGCATTTCACAGAAATGAAAGATTTAAGGTAGTTGTTTCGCGACAATACTAGCAAAAAGTTAATGCCAGAGTATATATATATAGAACAGACAATAAGGATTCATAATTCATAAGCCCAAAACTTTTTGCTCTTTATGTACCAATTCTAGCCAATCCCGTGCACTTTTGACAAATCTGGCACCATTGTAGGATATTGAATATCTTTATATTAAAATGACAGATAAAATACATTTTAAAGGTCGATTTATTTCTATAAAATCGTTTTGTTATTTTTTAACAAATGTAATCGACGCCTACGTTACACCTTATGAAAATGATAATTTTGAAAAAATCTAGCGCATGCGCGCTTTAAACATTTTTCGCTGGTTAAATAAATGCGCTGTTGCCAAATTGTTTTTAGTGTAGATTTTTTTTATACATTTTTCATTATTTATTCATTATTATCTCAGAAACTGTGTTGTAACTATGAATCAAAATTGTCTTAAAATATGTATTGGCTATTGTTTAATGTTGGTTTAGTTTTTTATAAAAATGGTAAGAAGGGTTTCTTAATTATAATTAAATATGTATGTAAATTTTCCGATATCCGTATAGTGCAATGTATAAGAGTCTGAAAAACTCTATTTTTGAAATTTAATATCTCCGGAACTATATTGTTCATAAATTTCGTTTTGCCACCATTCGATGCAGAAGTATTTAAATAATAATCTCTCTAAATTTCAAAAAATCCTAAGAAAAACCCATTTGGCGGAACAACTACCTTAAAAAGTTATAATAAACCTCAATATATTTCGGGTTGTTAACCGATCTTCACGAGTACATAGACTTTTTATTAATTCAAGGGCTTATTACAATAACATAATAAGCAACAAAACTGAAAACCTAAGATAATAGTCTTTTAAGTTCTAAAAAATCTATGAAATTAAATACTAGCGATTTTAGTAGCAACTATTTTTAATCGATGCTTTTTTATATTCAAAGCAACGATGGTTGGATAAAAGGCAAATATTGAAGTATATTTTTACAAAAAAAATGTTTGAATAAAAATCATGTTGCTTGTCATGTTATTACAATAAACCCTTCAATTGTATCTGTATTCAATTGATTTATTTTATCCTTTTCATGAATTTTTATAGAAATTTCTATAGACACATTTATTTATAAAAAATCGGGAAAATGAAAAAATTAATTAAACTATATTTTTTGTATCCTTTTTTAATTTTTTAAAAGATTAATTGACTGTTTCGGTCACATTCAAGTGTCTCTCCTAAGGTCAATATCAATTTTTATAATTTACTGTTAGAGATACAATTACTTTTATATTTATTATTATTATATATACATTACTAATAAAATGTTAAAATACGGAGGACCACATCTCTGGGAGCAAATATATGTACTAATTGATCAAATATTCAGAATATTGACAATCCCAGAAGAGTGGAAAACGAATATAGTATTCAAGAAGGGCGAAAAACTTAACCCCAACAACTACCGTGGAATTAATCTGCTAAACAAAACTTACATGACGAACAACAAGGTTTCAGGAAAGGTCGATCCTGTGTCGACATAAGACAGCTATGCGAAAAGGCCTATGAATTTAATAAGCCGGCGTTTTTCTGTTTTATCGATATCGAAAAAGCGTTCGATAAAGTACAACTGAAGCACGTCATAAAAATCTTGGAAAAGTTTAAAATCCCAGACAATCTCATAAACCTAAAACAAGATATTTATTCCAACAACACCGCCAGAATAAAAACCGAAGGAAGACTGTCCCGAAGCATCTCACTGAACCAGGGCATTAGGCAGGGAGACTCTCTTAGCCCTCTGCTTTTTAATATAGTAATATAGGAAATGATTAAGATGATGGATGATTTTTATTATGTTTGGCTCGAAGGGTTAGTAGGAAAGATATGAGCCGGGCTTGGATGGGAGATAATCTTCAGAGATTAGAATCTCTATTGGCGGCGTTAAAGCCAGAAAAAATGCTATTTTAAATAAGAATTCACACTAGGCAGTTGAAAATATGCTTTTTATGAAATAACGGCACAAGGCCCGCATTTATTGCTTCTTCGTTACAGAACGTGTATACAAATTACTTCTTAGACACAAGCCGTTTCGTTCCAAATCGTTCCAAGATGATCGCAGTCACCCCAGAGAGCTGCCTCATTCAATGAGTTTCAACAAGTGACAACCCACACATGACAACTGAATGACAACAACTAAATTCGCTTCGAGGAGCTGGCTTCTTTTATAACCCTTACTCTAATTAGCAATTAAGCTGATTGGTTAATTATTCCCTCGTTTTAGGTGACGTATGTATAATTTTTCGCGGGCTGGCTTCTTTCTAAAAGGGGCGTGTCCCTGCTGCTCACCTGTCATTCCATCGAAAGATTTTGACGGGCAAACAACAAACCTCTTTCTCAAGGCGAAAATGAATCCCTATTTTCAAAAGCACTTTACAACGAAAGGAGCGAAGAATAAAATCCCACAGTAATGAATGAAATCATTGGAGAAATATAAAACCTAAAAGGATATTCCCTAGAGGACGAGAATTTAACATGCGTTTGCTATGCAGACGACGCAGCACTCGTTGCAGAAGATGAAGATTCCCTCCAGCGCATCCTTTATAAATTTAGTTGTGTTGCACATAAATTCGGTCTCACCCTGTCAACCAAGAAGACCAAAACTCTCACAATCTCTAAAATACCACTCCGATGTAAACTACATCTATACGATACGATTGTCGAACAAGTCATGTCCTTCACGTACCTTGGAATCCAAGTGACCTCTCATCGAGACCTAGAATCAGAGATAAAACATCAAGCAATAAAGGCCTCGAAAATATCCGGTTGCCTTAACAGTGCAATCTGGTCAAATCAATATTTAAGAACGGAGGCCAAGGTACGAGTCTACAAAACCGTAGTACGCCCAATATTAACATACGCAGCTGAGACAAGACCCGACACTGCAAAAACTTCTTAATTATTAGAAACAACTGAAATGATTGCGAAGGATAATGAACGTGACCAGGCTCGATATAATGAAGAGTGAAGATATTAGAGAAAAATGTGGAATACAAAAGGTGGGAGAATGGATCAAGAGAAGAACAGAATGGTAAGCGCATGTGGGAAGAATGCCAGAAGACCGACTGGTAAAGAAAGTGATGAGAAACAACCCTGTCGAAATAAGAAGTAAAGATCGTCCCAAGAAGAGATGGTATGACGATCTGGAAGATACAAACCTATAGGTTTAAAAACAAGAAGAAGAAGAAGATATATACATATATAGTGGCGTGCGGTCCATGGATGCCGCACATCCCTAAAATTTGAAAAATTACGAAAAATTCTGCGTTTATCAATGAATTTTATAAAAAGGATCGAAAAATAAAATAACATTTTAAAAATTGAAGGGTTCTCTGTTGGACGCATCTTCTGGTTGAAATGTCACGGACCGCCACTGATGTATATATAGTTTAATTAATTTCATCTATTAAAATAAAAAAATAATCTTATTTGATATAATTATCTCGTTCTAATAGTTAAAATTTATTTTTTAGAAAACGAAAAAAGGATAAAGAATCCGGCGTTTCAAGAGGGATTGATTTCCATAATGTCTCCAATGTGATTAACTTTGATTTTCCACTGGATGTAAGTGCTTATATTCATCGAGTAGGAAGAACAGCAAGGGGGAACAATTCTGGCACAGCTTTATCGTTTGTGTCAACTCATGAATTAATTTTAAAGGAACAAGTAGAGCAAACCCTTCGGCACGGTTATGACGAAGATGAAGAAATTTTTAAGTAAATATTTTGTTCTCACATAGATAAATTAATTTGTCGAAAAAATATATACTTAGTACGATTTTTTTAGATTATATCAATTTAAAATGGAACAATTAGAAGGTTTTCGCTATAGAGCTAATGATGCTTGGAGGGCTGTAACAAGAATTGCGATTCGAGAAGCCCGACTTAAGGAATTAAAAGAAGAAATGTTGAATTCTAAAAAACTAAAGGTATTATACGATATATTCTGACTTATAAGCTATAAGATGTTTCTTTAAACCAGGCATGTCAAACTCATATGATATTACGGGCCACATGATCTATTTTGTAACTATTTGGGGGTCGCATGTTTCCAATGTTAAATAAGCTGACGTGTTCTGATGTGGCCATCCACTTGACTTTACCATACAACCTGGCCCCTCACTTATATTTAATATTTAATAAAATTATTTATAATCATGTAGGGGAGGGGGGTTAGTTTTTGCTTTTTAGACTGGCTGGGATCCCACTGATTATGTATACAAAATTTGGTTGAGTTTGGTCAAATGGCGAAGATTTTAATTTTTTAACCATGAACACCCCCCCCCCCATTTTGGGAGGTTAGTTTTTGCATTTTTAGACTTCTGGGGGTCCACTGATTATGTATACGAAATTTGGTTGAGTTTGGTAAAATGGCCTAGATATTAATTTTTTGACCCCACCCCCACCCCATTTTGGGCGGTTAGTTTTTGCATTTTTAGACTTCTGGGGTCCCACTGATTATGTATACAAAATTTGGTTGAGTTTGGTCAAATGGTCTTTTTAATTTTTAACCCTCTCCACCCCCTTAATTTTGGGTCGATATGCACCAAAATCTAATCAGCTCTTAAACTCAAGGGACAAAAACTACCTGTAAAATTCACACTAGTTTTTGAGCTACCTCGTCCACAAAATTTTGATTAAAAAAATTGGGCGAATCCATGGCATCTCGGTCCACAAAAAGCTCTAATAACTGAACATCCAAAAAATTATATTTTCCGAGATAATAATTGTTTTGTCAAAATGTCTGATAGTTTGTGCGTTACCAAATTTTGAGGACGGGCTAGCTCAAAAACTAGTGTAAATATCAAAACCAAATTTCACACGTAGTTTTGGTGCATTGAGATTAAGAGCTGATTATATTCTGGTGCATATCGACCCAAAATTAAGGGGGGAGTTAAAATTTAAAATTATAATATTTTCAAACTAAAAAAACAAGAAAAATGAAATATACTATAAAATGAACCAATAATAACGAAAATATTTTTTTTCTGGCGCCAAAATTAGGGGGAGGGGGTCAAATAATTAAAATCTAGGCCATTTGAGCAAACTCAACCAAATTTTGTATACATAATCAGTGGGCCCCCAGTACCTTAAAAATGCAAAAACAAACTGCCCAAAATGGGTTGGAAGGGCACAAAAAATGAAAATCTAGGCCCTTGGACCAAACTCAAACAAATTTTGTATACATAATCAGTGGGCTACCAGAAGACTAAAAATGCAGAGGTTTAGGGTCAAAAAATTAAAATCTAGGCCCTTGTACCAAACTCAACCAGAAGTGGATGGCCACATAAGAACGTGTCAATTTATTTTCATCTCACATGGAGGCAATCACGCTGAGTTCTATTTTGAATTTAAATTAGGGAATAAGAAAAAATATTATTACAGACAAGGTCATTGGTTTGAGCGACGATTCTTTTGTCTGAAATAAGCTTTTTCCTTATACTGTATTTCTAATTCAAAATAAAAATTGACTCTTTAGACAAAAGCTAAGCGTGATGGAAAAATATTTTTTGAGTTCTTGGGTGTATTTGATCGCTTGAGAGGAGTTTGAAAAATAATATAATTTCATTTAGCCTTCAACCGACGTTACAGATCCAAAACGGAATCCTTCTTCTGCGAAGTCGGCGGAAGGGTAAATAAAATTATATTACACCAACATAATTCGTCCCAGTTTTATTTAACATCTATAAATAAAATAAAAAAATTATCTTAATCAAATATTATTATTTTATGAGTAACTATTTTGATATATTTCTTTGCAGACTTATTTTGAAGAAAATCCAAAAGATCTTGCTACTCTTAGACATGATAAAGCACTCCATACTGTAAAACTAGACAGCCACTTGAAACATGTACCGGAATACATTGTTCCTTCAACATTAAAACAATTGGCAGGCATTAAAACAGGCCGTAAAAGAAAACAACCTATTTTAAATAGTAAAGGGACTGCTAAAGGAAAATTTCAGGTAATTTATTCTTCTATTATTCTAGTAGTTCTTTCACAAATGCAAAAATTCAAGAAGTGTTCGAAACTTGGAATATAAGTCATTAAAAGCATAATAAACACACTGTTAAAATTTGAATACGATTTACCACTCCAAACATGAAATAATTGCAATAAAAAATGAAATTTTTTACATATGGTAGATTGGGAAAGGATGGGAAAATGATCATTATTTTATTTTTTTTTCATTGAAGGACTTTCACCATCTTGATGAAAAAATATTATTTATTAGAATAATATATTCGGAGTAACTTCAAAAAAAGAAATTGAAATTATTTACATCGTAGTTTTGATAAAAAATAAAAAAAACATATTTGGGCGATTATTTTTAGTGGAGGGGATATAAGATCAATCGCTTGGAAACGATCCATTCATAAAGAGAATATAATAGAGTAAAAAGTACAGTCACGTTAAAAAAACATAACCTAAAATTTTAGCACCGTTCATATTTATAATGGTTACGAGGGTAAAACTTTTTGTGTGGATTGACGCGAAAAAACCTCCTTAATAGCATAAAATAAAATTTGATTTTGAATATTATGCATTTGTATTTATTTCGTGGTTTTTTTCCTGAAACAATATTATGGTAAATGAACTACTTAGATTAGGCTTTACACCAACACGGCTGGTATTTCTTTACTATACTACACTATATGTTAGCCTTAATTCATAACGATCAATTCGCCTAATTGAGTAATTATAAATGTTTTTCCAATTGGACATCGTTTTGCATAAAGGCTACTTTTTGTAAATGGCTAATTTCTCAAAAGGACTGCAACATAGTTTATTTGTTAGAGACTATGGTTTCGAAGGTTTAACTTTAATCATTAGACTTTTTAATTAGAATTATTCTATCTATTGTTTGGTTCAAATACCGATAGAATGTAAATAAATTCGTTTTGTTACTAAGCTGTTTCTAAACAATTAATTATTTAAATTAGGTTTTTACAATACAAGCGTGTGTTCATTATGTGCATACATAAAATAACTGAATACATAATATAATTAATGTAAGCCTGAAGAAGTCTTACAAATTGAAGAAAAAATTGTCGCTAGAATAACTAAATGGCCAATAACCTAAATAATTAAATCTCATTCAGGTCTATTCTCTAGAAACAGAAGTTAAAATTTAACATCTTAAATTGGGCGTTAAAAAGTAAAGTAATAACACTAGCGTTAAAAAATGCTATTCTCTAAACCAAGTTTTAACAGCAAAGTTAACATTTTACTTTTAAACACTAGGTGTTAAAAATCCATTATGAAGATAGCTACGTTTTCTGCTTGTTCCAGTTTTTACACTCCTCGATAGCGCGCGATAGTTTGATTTGTTATTCTCAATCTAGTATCTCATCTATTTTTAATAAAAAAAGAACAGCTAAAACAATAAAATTCACCAAAATACCTATGCTATGTTAAAATTTTAACTGCACCCTCACATGGCTTTAATTTTAAACACTTTTGGCTAAATATTAACGCTTTGGAGTTAACGTTTTTGCTTACAAAATAGCAATTTTAGTAGGCAAGGGTTAAAATGAATTAACGCTGAAGTCTGGTGTTAAAAGTTAACGTTTTTGCTTAGAGAATAGACCTGATTAAGGGCTATAATTTCTTATAATAAAAATGATTAATTTGTTCTTTTTTTTTTTACAGGCAAAATCAAATAATCCGCTTTTGTGTATGGATCTAATGAATAAAAATAAAGGAAAAAAACGGAAATTGAAATAAATATAAATTTTTATAAATGTTTTTATTATTTTTATTGTTTTAATTTTATTTGTAAATTTTCAATTTTAATTTAAATTAAAAAAAAAAAAAATGTATATTTATTACGAATAAATATTCAAATCACTTCTATGATTTGTTTTATTTAAATAATAGTATGGTACATAATAAATATATATAGTATATAAAGTGATGTATATGAATAATACGACAAGTTAAACTTCTACCAAAATATTCAAGTTTACATGTCACACTCTACTTAACATTTAACAAGAAATTTATATTTCTGTAGATATTTAATAATACGAAATGTCTAGAAATGCATTTAATATAAATTTTGACTAGATATATATATTATAACAAAAAAAGCAATGCAATTTTATTTAATTTGGAAATTTTTAAAGCAAATTTTAGAGAATTCCTTTTGAATAGCTAATTCAATTATGGTATATTATATAATATATACGAGGATAAGTCAAAAATTACCTACACTTTTCGTTCTACAACTTTATTAAACTAAGATAGGAGGCGGTCGCATGCGCATGCGTTGAGTTGGCGCGTCTGTGGTGGGGAATTTATTCACGATCGCGTCAGTTGTAGTCTAGCTACAACAGCATAAGCATGTCAGATTGCACGAAAGAGGAGCAACGGGGAGTGGTCAGAGGGTGTGAAAGGTGCTGAAATTCACCGGACACTTTTGTCACAATACGGGGAAAGTGCTTTATCTCGTAAAAGCGTTTTTTATGGATCGAAATGTTTATAAGTGGCCGAACGAGCGTAACACAAAAAGAGGGAGCTGGGGGACCGTCAACTTCGACCACTGACGACAACATTCAGCAAGCTCAAGAGATGATTACAGCAGATAGGCGAGTTACCATAGATAAGGTAGCATCTTCTTTAAATATTAGTCACGGTTCTGCCTATCACATTATCCATGACGAACTCAATGGAAGTTCGGGATGCGGTGCAAAAGTGGCTTCATGACCAACCGAAAACCTTCTACCAAGAAGGCATCCGGAAGCTGGACCAAGTGCATTGCTAAAGGTGGAGACTATATCGAAAAATAATGTATCTGTTGTACACCTATCTTAGTTTAATAAAGTTGTAGAACGAAAAGTGTAGGTAATTTTGACTTATCTGCGTATATATAGAATCCAAGTACATATATACCTTTATATATTATAATTTTCAAAAAGTTTCTATTGAAACTTTTTGGAATGTTATTCTATGAAATACTAATGTAAATTTATTTATACAGGAATATCTCGATCATCGCAGTTATAATTTGATATCAAAATTCCAATTATTACGCTCTAAATTGGAGTAAATGCGGCCGTGGGATTTAGCCCTCTACATTCAACCAAAATTACATTTAGTTTGAGTCGAGGGGTGAACCGCGACCTAAAAACGTGTCTAATGAATTCCAAAGACGATGTACACCTAATATCAATCGCAGTTCACTCCCTCAGTTCGAGTCGACACTCCTCAAGTGTTGTTCTTGTAGCGATTATCGATTATTGCCGTAATTTGCGTGGCAATAATACGGTGATGATCGAGGTATTTATTGTAGTATTTAATTATATATTTTTAAAGGTGACAATAAAAGAGTGTGTCTTCTGCTGGAAAATAAATTTTTAATTTATTTATAGCGAAACTATATATTATTTTCCATCAGAAGACACACTCTTTTATTTTCTCCTTCAATTTATAAAAATTCTGCTACTCTCGGCAAAAAGAAACTTTCAATTTATATATTTTTGCTTGAGAACATTTAGATAACTACAAATCAGTCTCATTTTTATTAACGTATTTTTTTTTTTTTATAAATATATATAAATTGCATAAAAGTATTATGTTTGTGGCTGGAACGAAGCATAAATTGGTCCCGCTTTCGCTTTTGCCAAATCAGTGGCTCTTTTAGCGGCGTCTTTCAAAGCTTCTTTCTTTTGGGCGACACCTGTAGAATGTTGCGAAATCGTTTCTGGAGATTTGGCATCTCCTTTTGGAAACATCGAATGAAGTACATAATTAAAACCGCCGATCATTTGGTGACAATTTTTTTTAAATCGATCTAACCCAAATGCTCTTATGGCTCTTGCAAATCCATATAGTTGAGAATCAATCCAGGCAGAACGGTGTGCAACGGTCCAATTAGCATTATCTTCGCTAACTTTATAGACAACTTTTTCAATGACGGACTAAAAAATAAAAATACACATTGGAAATAAATATTAATAATTTTTCTAATATGACCAGGAGAAGCAATTTTAAATAAAATAGAAAAAAATCTATAATTATAATGTATATAATAGATATAAAATATAAATTAGAAGCACAAAATTATATTAAGGACGTTCCCTAATATAGCTCAAAGGCAGTTCGCTCTTTCCCCTACTCTCACATGCGCAGAAAGGCAAAAATATTTTCACTGCGTCGTTTGTCGGATCTGGCAACATTGCATTCTTACTGACGATAAAAGACAAAGAATAAAAAAAAAACATTTAATGAAACAGCTCAATGTAAAATTCTAGATGAGAACAGTTAAGTTAGGTTGAGAGAATTAGCTAAAAATCTCAAATGCACCAGCTCCAGAAGTTTTTTAAGATATGGAAAAAATTGAGTGATTTTAGTGAAACGTTGTCAAGTCGCCATCTCTTTCATGCCAGGTCAAAATCTCAAATGCACCAGCTGCAGAAGTTTTTTAGATATGGAAAAATTGAGTGATTTTAGTGCGATGTTGCCAAGTCGCCATCTCTCACTAGCCATGCCATGAGAGAAAAAATGAAAACCATCAAAAGTACCTAACTTTTAACATTTTTCATACAAAACGAATACCGCTTGATACAATTATTTTAACAGGAAAATATTTGTTATATTTTCAGTTAATGATTCTCAGTTTTCAAAATGATTTCAAGAAAATTACGATTGTTATTTAATGAAACAGTCGCTTTAACATCAATCGGGATAGGGTTTGCGTGTTAAATATGCACATTTCAATGGTCAATATTTACAAATTTAGTGCCGCAAGGACTTTTGAAAAAAATTATACGTATAAAGAACACTTATAAATATGTGTATTCAAAGTTTTAAAAGGATTGCAAGAAAATCGATTTATTAGGGAACGTCCTTAAAAGATTTATAAAAAGTTTATTAATAATTCAAATGTTTTGGGAGAGATTCTCCCTTTTGTCAATGAAAAATTGTAAAATATAATTGCTTTAAAGAAAATGACAAAGCAAAATATTTTTATGAACATCACGAGAATGAACTCTTGGAAGAAATGACGATTTGTTTCTTACATAATTGATTATAAATAATACTAGTCAGTAGCGATTATTAATACATTTTTGTAAAAATAAATAAAAATTAACATTTAAAGAAATGATTAATTGTGAAAAGAATTTTGGCTTATTTAAGTGAATTAGGAAAAACTAGTTGTTAGAAAAATAAAGATTTTCAATTTATTATAATGAAATTGTATGTATTAAAATTTTCACAGTTAATGATCGAATCATTGTGATTTTTTCTTAAATAGCTTTGCTTTTTATTAAAAAATAATAGGTGTAGTAAAAACAAATTCATTATTTTTGCATGAAATTGAAGGTTGTATTTAACATACTTAGAATAATCCGATTTAGATCAAATATGTGCCGTTTTGCTCGATAACTTGTTGCCATTTTGAAGGTAATTCCATTATGCCTCTCTCATAGAAGCCCTTGTCCCTATTGGCAAAAAACTGGGACAGTCGATTTGATTTCGAATTGATGCCTGCGATTCTTTGCTGAAGCGATGGCGATGAAAAATTGGTCATATATAAGAACAACAGGCAAAAAAGATACTGGTCCAAGCTCGGTGAGGCGGCCCAAACGATCTTGGCGTGCATTAACTGTGTGTTTGGTGGGATTGGAAAGGAATCATCCACTATGAGGTGCTCCCATCAGGCCAATCACTCAATTCGGACCTATACTGTCAACAACTGACCAGATTGAAGCAGGCGATCGACGTGAAGCGGCCAGAATTGGCCAATAGGAAGGGTGTTTGTTATGTTCCATCAAGACAACGCCAGGCCGCACACATCTATAACGACGCGCCAGAAGCTCTGAGAGCTTGGATGGGAGGTTATATCGCACCCACCGTATAGCCCAGACCTGGCACCAAGCGATTATCACATTTTCAAGCTTATTGGATAAAATGTTTCACCAAGTACCAACACCAAATTCCTTAAAAACCTTTTCAAGCATTTGCAAAATTTTCTTGATGGTACAAAACTGGCCTCAAGAGAGGATTGTGAAAATCAACTCTCCCAGTTTTTTGCCAATAGGGACAAGTGCTTCTATGAAAGAGGCATAATGAAATTACCTTTAAAATAGTAACAAGTTATCGAAAAAAACGGCGCATATGTGACCTAAATCGGATCATTCTAAATATGTTAAATAAAACCTTCAATTTCATGTAAAAATAATGGATTTCTTTTTACTACAGCTAATTTATATTAAAAAAGAGCGAAATTGTAATAAACAATTTAACTATAAAAGCTGTAACAAATTTCTTAAAATGAATATAATCTTTTGAAAGTGGTCTAAGTCAATTAAAAAAAATGAGTTAATGCCAGTTTTATGATAATTAGACATATGTATTCTTTTCACATTTCTGATAACACAGTGTCAATGAATGGTGTTACAATATCCTCATAGATTCGTCATAAGAAATATAAATACAATAATAAATAAATGAACTTATACCACTTAAAAAAACTGCTTATGCACTCACTTTATAAGATAAAATGACTTTTTTAAAAATTTTAATAGGATTTTTATAGATAGGTACATTTAATTATTTAAATGGGGAAAATGGAAGATATTAATTAAACTTTTTTTTTATTTTTTTTGTTGATTACTTGGACGTTTCTGACTTGTTCAAGTCTCCATCCTCAGCACAATATTAATTTATAGATAGGTATTTACCTATCGATTAATCATAAAGTTCATTTAGCCTATATATGATAAAAAACACAATTTTACTTGTTTTATTGTATTTTTAATGAATCGACATTTAATCTCCGACAACAGATAATTCTCAAAATTAATATTATGCTGAGAATCGACACCAACGTGTCCGAAACAAGGAATTATTCAATAAAAAAATAAATAAAATAAGATATAAAACATGTATTATATGTACACTCCTTGATGGATTGTAATTCAAATTTTATTTTATTTTATTTTTTTGGAAGTCTCTTTGAAGTCTGGTGGGTAAACAAAAAGCTGTCTTAGAAATTTGAAGCTTTTTGGTAGGTTTTTATTAGTTCTTTTTTCGTCTCTTTTGGGGAGTGGGGTTTGTTAAGTCTTCTTACCATTTAGAGATAGGAAAGGAAAGGGTTGGTTTTGAAATTAGGCTGGAATAAGGAAATCTCTGCGTTGCTAAGGTAAATATTTTGTTTATTTTTAAAATAATTTTTTTTTTTAGATAATAGATATGGTTGAAAGAGGTAGTCAATACAGGGTTGGGACTAGAAGTATATAGGTGTTAAAACCAGTGGTGGTTTTGTTATGATGATGATTCAGATGGTTATTTAGATTATAAGGATTTAGGGAAGAATGGTATTAATTTAAATTGGTCTGGTTCCTAGAAGTTAGTTAATTCAGATATTAATATGTAGGTTTGCATTCATTTGTAGGATCTGGCATTGATTTATGGAGCAGTCTATTTATACTACTTGAAATTATAGTATGATTAAATCAATTATGAAGTTTGTCAAGTCCTAAAGTCCTAGAGTTGTACAAAATTTTATTTAGTTCTCACAAGCAGAGATTAGCTGAGGTAGAGAGGTCATACCATCCTTGTTAAGGTTTTGACCAGGTTTCCTTAACAACTTATGGCAAATGCCGGGATGGCTAATGCGTCGCTTGCTCCTGGTATCGGGTTTTTCGTGGAATTTGTAAATTACTTTTTGTCTTTTGATGGAAATCTATGATCATATTATTTGTTAATGAGCATACATTTCTATTTTTTTTCTTTTTTTTTTGTACTTTTTTATTATTTGTTAAATTGTTATAGTTAATTTGTATTTTGATGTATTGTAGCTAGATTGTATTGATGTTTGGAGGACCTAGCCACCGAGGACTTGTGCCTCTAAGCAGGTCGAGGAATAAAGATTTATTTATTTATTTTTAGATTTTTTAAAATGTATATACATACTTAGTTGAATTAATTTTTTCCATCTTCCCAATTTAATAAAAACTTTCATTTCCAAATTTATACTAACCATTACTTTTGCATAACCCAAATTTCTTGTATAAGTCGTAAGAATTTTTTCTTTTGGATCTAAAATTGATTCTTCAACAATCTTAACAGTCCGGGAACTTATAAGACGTTCACCCCATTTAGGAACTCGGTTTGTCTTTGTAAGAAGTCGTTTTGAAAAAAGTTTATTTCCACGAACTTCTCGCATAACGATATCTTCGGATAGCACATGTCCGCTAAAAAAAGAAAGAGAATTATATAAGGTAAAACAAAAACAAACAAACTATTATTTCAGATATACTCATCTTATTAAGTAACAATTATAATTAAAAAAAGGAAATATATATCTTTATATACCATACTTATACGTAATTTTTTCGCGTAATATGTGATTATTTTCATCTCTTAAAAATCAGGATGCGTGAAATTTGCGGATTTTTAAATGAATGTTTTGAAAAAAGTTTATATTTTATAATAATTGAGAATAAAGTGGATATTTTTTATCAAAATTTTATTGTAATTCTACTCATATTATTATAAAATAATCTTGAACTGTACAAAACTATTATTGTAATCACAAATCATCAATAGATTTACAGAATATAAAATCTATTTGTTAGAGAATATTGTTTCGAAGGTTTGACCTTAATTAGAAATATTTTATCTGTTATTTCTCATGGGTTCATTTACCCAATTGGACAAGGCCGTAGCCAGAAAATTTTCTCGTAGGGGGAGGGTTGATTGGTTACCTAGTGAGGGGTTAGAGGAGTATGGATATACTCCTAGGAGTAGGATACATGTCTTATCAGATTGTTTTTTTATCAGAGTATTTTTTTTTTATTATTATATTTTTAATGAACGTTTCTTTATCCTGCAAAACTTGGATTTTTACCTCAACGTTTCCTGTGAGGGGTCTAAACACCCCTCCGATGTCTACGGCCTTGCGATTAGGTTTAGATAAATACCTTTTGTTGTTATAGCAAGCTAGCCTCAATCGTTTGTTGTGTGGCCAGCTTACTATAACAACAAAGCAATTTATCTAAATACAATTTGGTAATTGAACCCATGAGAAATAACAGATAAAATATTTCTAATTAAGGTCAATACCTTTGAAACTATAATTTCAAACAAATAAATTATATATATATATATCCTTTATATATATGTAGGTATATGTTTATTTTGATAATGCAGAGGACAACCTCAATGATTTCTCTTTATGAATTAACAACTCTGCTATTCTCGGCAAAACAAAATCTTTTTAATGAAATGTGAAAGTGACATATAGGTGATGGATTACATCAAATCAGTCTTAGAGCTGATTATTTACCCTATGATTTAAATAATTTATGAACGAGTTTGGATTCCCTGATAAACTAATAAAGTTGGTGGAAAACTCAAGAGCCTATATTAAGGTAGAGGTTAGGTATTCGGAGCCATTTAACATCAAAACAGGACTACGACAAGGAGATGCAATATCACCCCTGCTTTTCAACCTTATTCTGGAAAAAAATTATAAGAATTTTAGATGAAGGGAGAGAAAGAATACCACTGAATGGTATGAATAAAGTATTTGCATATGCCGATGATATTGCCATAGTAGCTAATAGAGAAGAAGGTTTGGTGGACATGCATGATAAAATCAAATGCATGGACCTAAGAGTTGGTCTTAAAATAAATGCTGAAAAGACCAAAGCAATGAAAGTGTCAAGACATAACAACAACAATAGCTTGAGATGTGAGGATGCCACAGTTACAAGTATGCTGATAATTTTGCTTATTTGGGGAGTCTTATAAGAACAAAGAATGAAGTAGGCAAGGAAATTCAGACTCGAATAATGAAAGGAAACCATTGTAAATAGCCTGCTCAAAAATTCTCTCAAGAAAACTTAAAATTAAAATCTACAACGCCACATTATTATTCGACCGGTGGTGATCTATGGGTGTGAGACATGGACCATGACCCTATCTGATCAGAAAAATCTAATGTCCTTTGAAAACAGGACCTTGAAGAGAATAAGCGGAATGATTAGAGATAGTGTTACCGGCGAATGGAGGTTTAGAAGTGTAAGGGAAGTGAGAGAATTAACAGGGCAGCCTTACATCACGAGCTGTATAAGATCACGAAGACTGGCTTGGGTGGGACATGTGGTGCGTGCTGATGAAGATCGAGCTATCAGCAGGATCTCCGAAGCAAAACCGATAGGAAGAAGGCCACCAGGTAGACCACGGCAAAGATGGATGGACAATATAGCCAGAGATCTTGAAGAGTTGGGTGCTCAAGGAAATTGGAACTCTATAGCACGGGATAGGACAAAATGGCGAGGCATTATAGAGGAGGCTAAAACATTGGAAATGTTGTTTGGCCACAGGAAGTAAGTAAGTATAATTTAGACAAGGGTGCCCCCCCCCAGTTTTATGAAAAGTAACCCCCCTTCGTATATTATATTTCATTCACTTCTAAAGAATTAGAAGAGGTTTTTAATTGCTTTTTGTTGAAAGTTTATAATAGGAAAATAAGGACAAGTTTTTTATGCGTGACTTTTTTATTTATCAGCCAACGTTTCGTCGACTTTGCCGACTTTCTTCAGGGCTTCAAATAGGCATGACTATTTGAAGCCCTGATATAAAAGTCACACATAAAAACTTGTCCTTATTTTTCTATTATAAACTTAAAAGATAAGAGTAAATAAATATTATATTTAATATGGATTTACTATGAGTTAAGGATACTAGGTCACTTATTTCACATTAAAAATTAAAAGATATAATTTTTTTTTTTTCAATATATATATTTCGGGCTGTCAACCCATCTTCAGGAAGTACAGAAAGTAACTGATCATGTTACTTTCTGTACTTCCTGAAGATGGGTTGACAGCCCGAAATATATATATTGAAAAAGAAAAAAATTTATATCTTTTAATTTTTTAATTTTAATGTGAAATAAGTGACCTAGTATCCTTAACTCATAGTAAATCCATATTAAATATAATATTTATTTACTCTTATCTTTATTAAAGATGTTTCACCTTGCACCAACACCACAATCTCTACTAATTATTATAAACTTTCAAATTAATACAAATTATGGACGGAAATGATAATAATAGTTTTTAATTGCCTTTTGTTTAAGTTATAACGTTGACCATTTTTATTTTTAACATATAGGTAATGGTAATTTTGCAACAATTTTCAACCCCGCTCCCCTGTGGACACCCCTAATTTAAATAAAATAGAAAATATAAATTTATCGTTGCCATTAATTTACAAATCCTTTTATACGTATGGCTTTATCTCAGTGATTCAGCTATCTAGATCTTTTTAAGATTTGGAATATGGATTTTGAACCCATTCTATCTTATTTTTAAAACTTTTAAACACTGCTGTGGAGAGAGGAAGGAAGCATTTTATTTGTTTCCTTCATTGACCCCTTGAAACCCTGAAGAAGGAGGGAAGAATCCTCTGAAACGTCAGTTTGAAAGGAAAGGAGGAAAGAATTCAATAAATTACACCTTATTTGGATATGTGTTAATTTTTTTCTTTCCTCACAACCCCTGGTCTTCCTTCCATTACTTTCAATTAGAAAATATAAATTTCTCGTTAACATTAATTTACAAATCCTTTTATATATGGCTTTATCTCAGTGATTCAGCTTTCTAGATCTTTTTAAGATTTGGAATATGGATTTTGACCCCATTCTATCTTATTTTTAATTTTGCTAATATTTATAATTTATATAATAAATAATTAATAAAGTTGTTGTAGGGAAATAAGGACAATAGCTTATGCAAATAATTTTTAATTTTTGCCAACGTTTCGTCAAGTTTGTTGACTTCCTCAGGGCTCAAACAAATTAACTTCTTTGCATATTTATCATTTTATTAATATTCTTAGCAAACACATAAGGCCAGTCATCACACAATACTTTCCTATTTAAATCTCAAAATATCTTTTATATATGATTTATTTTAAGATTTAAAGGAAAGTATTTTCAATCTGTTCGATGACTGGCTTTATGTGTTTGCTAAGAATATTAATAAAATGATAAATATGCAATGAAGTTAATTTGTTTGAGTCCTGAGGAAGTCAACAAAGTTGACGAAACGTTGGTAAAAAATTAAAATTATTTGCATAAGCTACATAGAATAATTATAATTAAAAAAGACTGATGATTAAAGTCGAACCTTCGAAACCATAGGCCCGCCCCATTAGTTATAGGAAATTATAGCCCTTAATGAGATTTAATTATTTAGGTTATTGGCCTTTTCAGTTATTCTAGCGACATTTTTTTCTTCAATTTGTAAGACTTATTCAGGTATACATTAATTATATTCAAATTTAGGGAACGAAGAAAAGATTATTTTTATTACAGACAAAAGGATCAGCCGGGGCTCTTTGCATATGTACTGCAATGCTTTGTCATAAGAGGTTTACCTCCTATATCCACTAAGCTACTGATCCCCGAACCCAAACTAATACCTTTGGAATTTCTTTTTTTTAATCCTCTCATCGTTCATTTTTCGCAGCGTAGGCCTTGATTCATTAATTAAACAATTAATTATATTATTTTGATTATTTATGTTCATCGATTAAATTAATAAGTAGTTGTAGGGAATTAAGGACAATAGCTTATGCAAATAATTTGTATTCTTTGCCAACGTTTCTTCAACTTTATTGACTTCCTCAGGGCTCATATAAATTAACTTCTTTGCATATTTGTCATTTTATCAATATTCATTCTTAGCAAACACATAAGGCCAGTCATCACACAGATTGAAAATAGTTTCCTATTCAATCTGTGTGATGACTAGCCTGATATGTTTGCTAAGAAGGAATATTAATAAATTGACAAATATGCAAAGGAGTTAATTTATATGAGCCCTGAGGAAGTCAACAAAGTTGAAGAAACGTTGGCAAATAATAAAAATTATTTGCATAAGCTATTGTCTTTATTTCCCTACAACTTTATTAATTTAATCGATGGACATTAATAATCAAAATAATAAATAATTTACCCAAATTATGATAGTGATTTTGATAAGATTTTTATTATTCAAATATTTGTTTTTTCTAATTATATATTCTTTTCATGGGAAAAATGATATTTCTAACCTCAAAAAGTAAATGTTAAGTAACTTTTCAAGGATAAATTGACAATGAAAAATGTAATCAGACTGATAAAATGTTAATACCTGTGTGGATTAGGGTATCTCTGCCAGAATGCTTGAGCAACTTGATCCCAATGGAAATAAAATACCACTTTGGACTCAAAATATTTAGCCATTGTGGATTAGGTATACTAAGAATTTATACTTGATCAAAAATTGGATTATTATATCTAAAAGAAAAATCGAATCATTATTATAAATCAATAATTAAAATAGTAATAATAATAATGTAGAAACTCACTTAATAATAAGAAATGATATAATCCAAAGTTTAGGAATGATTGGTAAGTCCGAGTTTCATTCAGGGAATTAGAATTAATTTTGAATTCGGTTTTCGTGGAAGGCTTATAGGCCTTTGGCGATTCTAAATGTGTTCCAAATCGAAAGGGTTGGCTCTTTTCTCCATCGGACTCGGACTTGGCTAGATCCGTCTCGTCAAGTGTCGAGAATTTTTCACTTCCTTGAATAGACTTTGGCAGAAGAGGGGCGGAGGGGGCATTGCGTAATACGATTTCCGCCAAATTTGAACTTATCATCTGAGAAAATTCTATAGCATTAGATCTCAATTTTTTTTTCTATTTATAATTTTAATAATAGAGAATTAAATCAAAGCGCACAGCGTGCGCCGGACAAGTTCCAGCATTAGCTTGGCCGTACACGGTGTACGCCGAGGGGTGAACTACACAAGTGGAATTAGGTATACACCGTCTTTGGAATTATTTGGAATTACTTTGGAATTCATTATAATCTATTGTCTTCCAATTGGAAATGAAAGTGGAAGTAGGTGTACACGATTTTAGGTCGCGGTTCACTCCCCCGGCGCCCTCCACTTGACTTTCCCATACAACCTGGCCCCTCACTTATATTTAATATTTAATAAAATTATTTATAATCATGTAGGTGGGGGGTTAGTTTTTGAATTTTTAAACTTCTGGGGACCCACTGATTATGTATACAAAATTTGGTTGAGTTTTCTCAAATGGCCTAGTTTTTTAATGTTTAACCCCACCCCCCCTTAATTTTGGGTCGATATGAACCAACATCTAATCAGCTCTTAATCTCAATGCACCAAAACTACGTGTGAAATTTGGTTTTGATATTCACACTTGTTTTAGAGCTAGCTCGTCCACATAAATTTGATAACGCACAGACTAACAACCATACTAACAACCAGACTAACAGACATTTTGACAAAACAGTTATTATCTGGAAAAATATAATTTATTCGATGTTCCATTATTAGGGTTTTTTCGTAAACCGAAATGCCATGATTTCACTCAATTTTTTTAATCAAAGTAGTTTCAGCCGTTTTTAAGATATTTCAAAAAAAATAAGCAAAAAACCCACTTTTTCATGCACGATTACAATACTTGACCATACCCTATATGGTAAAGTAAAAAAAAACATATTTGGGCGATTATTTTTTAGTAGAGGGGATATAAGTTCAATGGCTTGGAAACGATCCATTCATATAGAGGATATAGTAGTGTGAGAAGTAAAGTCATTTTAAAAAACATAACCTAAAATTTTAGCACCTTTCATATGTATAGAGTGGTTACAAGGCTAAATCTTTTTATGTGGATTGTCGCGAAAAGAAAAACCTTAAAAGAAAATGTTAAAATTGAATAAATGTAATTTTTTCTGTTTAATTTTCTTTTTAACGAAGAGGCAGGGGTGCCCATCCCCTTGGCTTCACGACTCACCCCCATCCCCCAGTTTCATGAAAAGTAACCCTCACCAATTTTGTATTACCCTAACCTCATGAAAGAGTACTCTCCCCCTAGGGCCGTCTTTATGAGGTATGAGGCCTAGGCCCATGTATCGATGAGACCCCTAGTAAAACTAGCTCTGCACTAGTCAATTTTATTAGTCACTCTCTGTGTGTGTATGTATGTGTGTGGGGTAGATGGGTTTAGAGTTTATGGTCGGTTGCTAAATTTCATAAGATCTCTCGCTGCGTATGGGGTTCTGAAGGTTTTTGGGGGCTTACGGCTAATTATTGAAAGTTTTTATCGGCAACTCATTAGGTGTGGGTTTAGTAGATGCCGGGGGCCCTAGGCTCCGGCCTATTAGGAGTAGAAGGGCAGTGGCAGATTTCGATGTTTGCGGGCCCCAGGCGATAGAGCTAAAAAGAGGCCGAAAATATTACTCGGTCCGTCCGGAGAGCAAGTGAGCCTGCCTGCCGGGGTGCCTAGTGTTGAGTTCACGTAAAAATTAAAAAAAAATCTAAAAAAAGAAAGTACTTTATTTAAAAAAATCTATTTATTTCCAACATTTATTTTAAGAATTCAGTTATGCAATTTTTAATGAAATTCCTGAATCTGCAATTTAAAAATATTGAGAGTTACGTGACACAAAGCGAGATCTCTGGCAGCAATTCTAATAGATTTCCCATAATAGGTTTCAAAAACCAATTGATCTCATACAAAAGGATTTTGTGGGCCTTAGAGAGTTAAATTTTCAATTTAAAATCATATAGAGAAAAATGAAAATAAGATTTAATATACAGGATGTATTGTATATATATATTCATAATGGAAATCGACAGTTACTTTTAGGATTCAAATTTAGAAAAAAATTAATTTACATTTTTTTTCTTTTGTATTTTTTTACCAAGGTTTCTCAAAAAATTTAAATATATTGAAATTGAATAAAAGATAGGTATTTCATTACTATAGACCGGGGGTGGCCACTAACCTTAACATTGGGAGCCACAAATTTATAAAACTGTTTCAAAGCGAGCCACATTATTTGGAGATTAAATAATGGTTTATTAAAAAAAGACACATTTTTTATTTTATAAAATGATGGTTTAAGTGTTCTCAAATCATTAAATCTGTCATTTATTTCTTAAGCAAGACCAGATATTTTGCACAAATAATCTTCAGTTTTCACCTGAACATCAGGGTGGCTTTCAATAATTTTCTTCAATCATTTGAAGTGAGCGAATGTCTTAGCTTCAAGGTCTTTTCGAAAGAGTCTTAATTTGCTATGAAAGCTAAATACACTCTGCGCTAAATCAGAAATAAGTTTTTCTCTTCCTTGTAATGGTACGTTTAGAGTTTGTAAATGCTGAACCACATCGGTAAATAAAAAAGCCATATCTAACAACCATTGGGGGTCATCAAATTCAGGGAAAAAAAATTCTTTTTCTTTCATAAACTGTTTAATTGGATCAAGTAATTGAACATTGCTTACCAATAGCCATCTCACTAAACAGTACCAAGATACATCATCAGGAAGCTCGTCATTATTCAATTTTTAATTTAATTATTATACTTTTTAAGATCAGTATTATTCAAGAGGGTTCAAGAGCCGCACGAGATTGACTGATGAGCCGCATGCGGCTCGCGAGACCACGTTGTGTATAACTTGAGTAAGATACTCGGTAGGTTTCACAAAAAAGAAATAAAACAAAATTGAGTTTTGAATTCGATATATTTCGGGGGTTAGCCCATCATCAGGAGTCTAAGAAAACTGATTATATATTGTAAAAAAAAAAAATGTTTCACCTAGAACCAACACCGAACTCCTTAAAAGTTACCCCTGCTATAGACTGAAACTTGGTGAATTTGTGAGATATACCGTCTGATTGTTTCTCATGACAGAGAAGTACGAAAGCCGGAATTCTCCTCTGAAAATATCAAATAAAACAATCTTTCACATTTCATATCATATTGAATTAACTTTTAATTATTTAATAAAAAATTATTTATTCAATATTAATGTGCTGTGCCCGTAAGCGCGACTCCTTATTTATTTATTATATTAAGTTATATAATATATTAAATTTGAATATGTGAAATGATATATTATTATATGTTGTATAAGATTGTAATTGAAAAAAATCCATAAAACATGTGTACGATTCTCTCCGACAGTCTCTCGTGGCGAAAAGCTTGAGTGCCAGCCGCTCGATGAAAGATACAAAAGAATTATAAATAAGAAAAAAAGCGAACTTATTTTATCAATTTCATCTATCTTAAGGTTCACAGTATCATTCTAATATAAGAAAATATCATTTTGATTAAAAATTTTTTAGTTTAAAATAAATTGTATGAAAAGATTCAATTTCTTCTCTCCGGGAGCAAATCAACTAGAAATAGCAAAAAGTTTTATTTTTTTCTCATTAGATATTTACTCAAATCTTTTGAAATTCCATATCTGTGTGTTATATTTCATTTATCTATTATATCAATTAATTATTATTACGAAATTTGCATTTTAAAGGATAGTTTATTTGAACTCCACTTTGAAAAAATGATAATAACTACGTTGAAATTTTTTTAAAAATTTGAAATTAATAGATATTATAAAACAATTAATTATTAATAATTTAATTCAATTTTGTACGTAATCGATTAAGTACTTTTTGAGAAATGGTCAAAAAACACCGAAAACCTTCTATGAAAACGCCGTTTTTGGAAGGCAAGAGATGCCTTTGAAAAAGTTCAAAAAGTCATATGAAACGAAACATTGACTTGTGACATGGATGTGGATTTTTAAAAATGTTTCTAAAACGGACTTTCATGGCGTTTTTCGGTGTTTTTGACCATTTTCTCAAAAAGTACTTAATCGATTTCGTTTAAAATTGAATTAAATTATTAATAATTAATTGTTTTATAATATCTATTAATTTCATATTTTTAAAAATTAATTAAATATTAGTTATTGGCGTTTTTAAAGTTAGACTTCAAATAAACTACCCTATAAAATGAAAATATCCTAATAAAGATAATTTGATATAAAAGATAACAGTAAATAACACACAAATATGAAATTTCAATACATTTAATTGAATATGTGATTAGGAAAAAATAATACCTTCTGGTATTTCTAGTCGACTCGCTCCGGAGACAAGAAAGTGAATGTTTTCATAAAATTTCATTTAAACTACAGAAATTCTTAATTGAAATGCTATTTTCTTATATTAGAATAGTACTGTGAACATCCAGATAGATGAAATTGATAAAATAAGTTCGCTTTCTTTCTTATTTATAATTCTTTGTAGTATGTTTTATCGAGCGGCTGCGACTCAAGCTTCTCGCCACGAGAGACTGATCGGAGACATATTTTTTATGGATTTTTTTCAATTACAATCTTATTTATAATATATCATTTCACATATTCAAATTTAATATATTATATAATTTAATATAATAAATAAATAAAATGATTATATTATTTATATATCTACTAAAAGCAATGAGCCTGGCTGTTGACAACGACTCGGACCCAAGCCACAGCACCACAAATCATTATTTATATTATTAATATTTAATAAATAATTTTTTATTAAATTAATTAAAATTTAATTTATATGATATGAAAAATGATTTTCTTTTATTTGAATATTTTTAGAGGAGAATTTTCGCTTTCGGCCTTCAATTGTAATGAGTCATGAGATACATCGGACGGTATCTACACATTATTCACAAGTTTTAGTAGTAGTAGTATTAGTAGTAGTAGTATTGAAATATCTTTTATTCAATTTTATCCTATATGTGTAAGCAAGAGACCAGTCTCGCCGATGCCATGGACTACCTTAAAGTTGCAATCCTAATTTCTGGGAGAACACTACTAAAAATAAAGTTTGGTTTTTAACCGACTTCAAAAAAGGAGGAGGTTCTCAATTCGACTGAATTTTTTTTTTGTATCTATGTTACCTGATATCTTCGCCAATTGTGTACCGATTTTGATGATTTTTTTGCATTGGGTTCAGTATAGTTTCCGATTGGTTCGGTTTTTTTTCATTAGTATTGGACCTTTTTTGTTATGTTTGTTCAGGCATAACTTCTTTGTTTATGAACCGATTTTAATGATTCTTTCTGCCTTTAGATCAGTATAGCTCCAAGATAGTCAAGATATCTATTTATTTATTAAGTTTACTTTTTTTATTTTTAACCACTGATTAAGTTAATATATTCGGCTCTTTGTTTTCGGAAATTTATTTTTTGAGTATTAATCAAATAAAATTTTTAATTCTACTGAATGTACATCAAAATTTAAACTTTCAGAGTAATTCGTATATGTAATGTCTTCAGAAATTTCTGATTTTTACTTTCACATTTATATTCCATAGAATATAATGGGGAAGTATTGCGATGCCCTGACTTATTCCTGACTCTTTGAGAGCTTGTATCTCAGAGATGAAAAAAGTTAATTTGATTTTGTAATTTCTAGGTGGAAGGAATCGATGCCCTTAATAGTTGGAAACCGGATTTAGCGGATAAAACCGGAAATTGTGATCCCCAGAGGTCAAAAATGGGTAAAAAAATCCATTTGTCAGTGCTTATGTATATCGGGCTGGTGCCCTGGCGGGCGGCGTCTCGGTCCAAAATTTTTATTCCTCTTAAAAAACTACACTCCAAATGAATACCTGTAAACTCCCGAAAATACATAGTTTCTTAAAAAGTTTCGCCTCATTTTCGTCCTGACACAGCTACAGAAATGAGGCTCTAGATATGAATCTGGAAGTATTTTTTCTTCTATAATCTACAGCATTGTGATATTTTTTGTGTAGAAATAGATTTATTTAAATAAGTGGTATCGTGTGAGGAGGAGAAATATATTATATCATTTTTTTAAAATTTGGGATCGATAATCGATATAAGGCTCCAAATATTTAAAGAGATCAGGTGTTGTTTGTATGACAGGCTGCTCCATCCAGTATTGCAATGAGAAACTCATATGGGCATGCGTGTCTTAAGTCGTTTAATTTTGTAAAAATCAAAAAATAAGAATAACAAAATTTAGATTTTTTAAAAAAATTGAATCAAATAAGATGTGATTGATTTCTTTTTCTGTGCGCAAAGAAAAGCGAATTGAATATTTAATTTTTGAGTGGTGAAGGGGGGGGGGGGTAATAATTATCAATATATTTAATGTTTCTTAATTTAAAATCAATTTGAGTCTTTCATTTCGAAATTTGAGTCCAAATTACGGTTATATTTCAAATTTGCCGCAAATATACAGATGGCACTCTCTCTCGGCAGCATTACGTCAGCGTTGCGGCAAATTAATCTAGACAGTTATATTCTAATCTCCCAAGAGGAAACATGAAGAAAAAGACATTATATATTTTTCAAAATTTTCAATGTATAAATCTTAATTTGTAACTAATTTGAAATATTTGTGATAGACTGATGATGAAGGCAATGCCTTTGAAACTATACTCTCTAGAAATAATTAAAAATTATTTTATTTAAAAAACAGAAGACTCTCTCATTTTATTTTATTTTTAACCTAAAATAAAAACAATTCTGTTACCATCGACAGTGAAATCTTTTATTCAACTAATAATCTAGACAAATATATATAGTATGTTCGGCCCCCTGTGCATAAGTCTCAGAGCTACGAAATTCGAAACTTAAGCTCGATATAGGCTAGGCGTACAGCAAGCTTTTGGTTGAAATCGGAAAACCGGAAGTGGACATTTACATTAAAGATTTTTCGTTTTTTTTGTTTTTCTCAAAAATGGCTCAACCATTTTTTAAAAATTTAGTATATTTATCAATTGTCATGAGCTATTAGTTGTGTCAAATTTTTAATAAAGGAAGAGGGGGTAAATTAGGAGTGTGGTAAATTAAATATTTTTAATCGTTAATATCTCGTCTTCGGAAAGTAGCAGAGCCTTGAAAATGTGAAAGTTGTGTGGTGAACACACCAGTTGATCAAGACTCTCTTTCCCTTTATTAAATAATAAAGTTTTTTAAGGCAATTTAATTAATATGTTTATTGATCCTTCACCAACCCCCAAGATTTTTATTCTTACTCTACTTAGTATAATTTACCCCAATTCCACGACCTAAGGATTAACTCATTATAAAATAATTTTTTTAATCAGTTTATCAGAGGTGAGTGAGTCGATAGGAGACTAATGCTTATAATTTGAAATATATTTATATTTATATGGGCATCAATTTCTTTTGCCTGTTTAATTAATCCAACTTTAGTGTTTGATTTTTGCGAAGCATAGGATAGGATTTATAAATAATGTGCACAACTTCTTGATTAAATTAGAAAAAAATTGAACAATTCTACTCAATTAATTAATAAAGTAAAGGGTGTGTAGTTTCACAGTGAATGAAATAAAACTCAAAAGAGAGGTTTATACAAACTCAATACTATATATTTCGGATTATTAGTCCATCATCAGGAGTTTACAAGGTTTAAATAGTTTTAACCTGTAAACTCCTGATGATGAACTAATAATTCGAAATATATTGAGTCTGTATAAACCTCTTTTGAGTTTTATATCATTCACTGTGACACTACACACCCTTTACTTTATTAATTAATATCATGTTTCACCTAAAACCTACACCACTTTATCTAAGTAAAATTCTACTCAATTTACATCATAATTGAAATCTCTATAACATGGAATCTTCCTATTTCATCTTTCATGAATTCATTAATTGGGATGGGTTTAAGGAATAAAGAAAAGAAAAACATTTAAAATTCATTAAGAAAAATCAAAACATTGCATTATTCTAATTAAAGTATATATATATATATTTATTTACATTGTAATCAAGCTTGATTTTAATAGGTATTTTTTAAAGTATATTTACAATTTTACATTAAAACTTTTAGAATTGAAAGAAAAACACTTTTTCTTGATTGACTTAATACTAAGATAAAATAGTTTTTTTTATTGCTAAACAACTCAATTCAATGGTGACGTTTCGGTGTTTCCGAAGGTGGCTCTAGGGAGGTAAATAGGAGATAATATTCTATAGATAAAGGAGAACAAACAACAAATCAAAGACTTCGGGAGCATCAAGTCAATAAAGGGCTCAGAAAAATTGACTTCATGCTCCTGAGAGACTCGATGGGTTTTACCGAGGGGTGAAGCGCGATCTATAATCGTGTACACCTACTTCCACTTCCACTTTCATTTCCAAATAGAAGACAATAGATTATCTAATGAATTCCAAAGTAATTCCAAAGACGGTGTACACCTAATTCCAATCGCAGTCCACCCCTCGGGTTTTACTATACAAAGTGGTTTTTACAGCATGCATAAAGCGATTCACCGCGCTGGAATGTACAGGAATTCTGAATCAAACATCGGTCACATACTTATTCTAGACATTGTTATATCATCTACATGAATACATGAATATGTAATAAACATTCTTAATATTTACAATAACAAATGTTCAATTTATATTTTCATCTATTTCCAATCTAAATATTTATAATAGGTAAACATGTACAATATCACAATGTTTGATCTTAGAGCAAAATTATGGTTCGGCAAGAAAATGTTTAGTTATTGAAAAAAAGTGGACGTTATATATCCTAAAAAGTTTTTTTGTTTTTTATTTTATTTTATAAAAAAAGTACACATTTTGATTAATTTTTAAAAAATTCTAATTCTGGCTTCACGCATCTATATATTACACTGCTCGACAAAAATTAAACAAAAATTTCTCCGCGTAAACCTAACAATGGATTTCAGTAGAGTTCCATACGCTGATTACCATTCAATTTTCCGATTTTTTACAATACATCAGAGTTTTGAGATATTATCGATCAAAATGACGAAAAAGGCCATTTTGACCTATTTTCGAGTCATATTAGATATTAAACAGCAATATTTGAAATCAAATTATTTTGTTGCCGTAATAGAAAACAGCCTCCTCTTTGATTTTCAAATTACCCCTTGTTTTTCGCTCAATTAGAACTCGAGTTATAGCTAAAAGCCTAAAAACTTATGTTTTTATCTATATTTACGAGCTGCTCCAGGCGTGCCTTCGGTACGCCCTCTACAGCTCGGCCCTCCGGGCAGGTGGCCCTGGCGGGCAGCGTCTCGCCATGTGATTATTAGGTCTGTAATATATATTTGTAATATTTTACCCCCACGCACTCATTTTGGCTATTGATTTTTACAGCATACATTTGATATAGTCTTAAAAACTAACATTACAAAATTTGATCTTTATCGGAGAGAGTATTAATTTTTTGCCCCCACTCACATTTTGGGAGGTTGAAATTATTTTTTAGATATTTGAAAATAAATAAATCTCAGTTTTCTAAAGAGTAAATGTACAAAAAAGCTAAAAAATTCTATATTTTGCCCCCCCCCTTTCGCCCCCATACAGTCAATTTTGATAGTTGATTTTTACAGGAATAGTTTCTTAAAGTAATAAAGAATAACTCTACACAACTTGATCAAGATAGGAGAGAGTTTTAATTTTTGCCCCCACTCACGTTTTGGATAGTTGGGAGTCGAATTTCAAAAAAATCCTGAAATTAGTTTTTAGATATTTGTATTTAGAATTTTATTAAGTAAAAATCAAGTAGATATCTTATCATTCTTAATTATAAAATGCATAATTAGTGTAAAAACATTGCAAAGATATTTTGCCCCTTTTGACCTCTTTAGGGGTCGAATTTCAAAAAATCCTGAAATTGGTTTTTAGATATTTTAATTTAGTATTTTTATAAGTAAAAAGCAAGTAGATATTTTATCGTCCTTAAGAGATATCGCATAATCAGTGAAAACACACTTTGCCCCCTTTGACCCCCTTAGGGGTCGAATTTCGAAAAATCCTTTCTTAGTAAGCCCCTATGTCATAGATGTAATATCCTCTCCAAATTTCATGTTTCTATGTCCAGTGGTTCTGGCTGTTTTGATGATGAGTGAGTGAGTGAGTGTATCGGGCAAAGAATTTTATATATATAGATTAGCCTTTAAAATAACGTAGTTTTAGTTTTTTAGTTATAACTCGAGTTCTAATTGAGCTGAAAACAAGTGGTAATTTGGAAATGAAAGAGGAAGCTGCTTTTCTATTACGTCAACAAAACATTTTGATTTCAAATATTGCTGTTTAATATCTAATGGGAGTCGAAAATAGGTCAAAATGGCCTTCCTCGTCATTTTGACCGATAATATCTCAAAACTCTGACCTGTTGTAAAAAATTGGGAAATTGCATGATAATCAGCATACAAAACTCTACCGGAATCCATTGTTAGATTTACGGGGAGAAATTTTTTGTCGAACAATGTTATTTAATTATATATAGTCCATCCAAAGAATCGAGTCTCATGTCGATATGGAAATTTTGATTTGTCTCTCTCATTAAATCGTTATCTGAATATCACAACCGCCAGTCTTTCTCCCTCCCCAAGAAAAAAAAAGAGAGATACCATGAGCCAAGAAGCATGGACGGACTATAAAAGTTCCTCTTTCTAATATGAATCCATTCAAACATCTATCAAATTCTAGTGTTAATAATTTGCATTGAAAAAAAAATCATTTTTTGAAAATTTGGCATTAATTAATATCAGTTCATTTAGCTTTCTAGAATGTAATTTCACCTTTAGTATCACTCCAGAGAGTTTTTATTAATCAAGGATTAGATCAGTCTTATATTTGAGTAATATCTGTTAAAAATATTAATCTAATCCTTAAAGCACATTTGTAAAAGAAAAAAAGAAAAAACAACGAACTGAAGCTAAGAAAAATGTTGAACAGCAGAACGATATACATTAGGGTGGTCCTTATTTTGGGTAGTTTCGAATTTTTACGCTCGCAGGAGCTCATATGGTTCGAAATAAATAAAAAAATATCCCCCAAGTTTCAACCCCCTATCTCAATTTTAACCCGTGTCTCAAAGCGATGTAAGTTTCCCATCTAAATAACATGGGGTTTTTGGCATTGAACGATCAATCTTTTATTCGGGCCAAAGCAATGGTTCAAAAAATTTGAAACTATGTAGACTTTATCCTTATAATAGTAGCTACCCTTCAGAATTTTTACAGATTTGTAGCTAATATAATTTTAGAGTCTATAACTTACTAACACTAAGATATGGCAGTGTTTTTCTAGCTGTAACTCCAAAATTATACAAACAAAAAATCTGAAAAAACTCTGAAGGGTAGCTAGTATTATAAAGGTAAAGTCTACAGAGTTTTAAATTTTTTGAAATATTACTTTGGCCGGAATAAAAAATTGATCTTTCAATGCCAAAAACCCCATGTTATTTAGATGGGAAACTTTCATCGCTATGCGGCACAGGTTATAACATTGAGGTAGAGACTTGAAACTTGGTGGATATTTTTTTTATTTATTTCGAACCATATGATTTTCTGTCAGCGTAAAAATTCGAAAACCCCAAAATAAGGACCACCCTAATTGTACATATATTAGGGTGGGGCTTATTTTGGGTATTTTCGAATTTTTATGCTTCCAGAGACTTACATGGCTTGATATAAATAAAACATAATATCCCCCAAGTTTCAAGTCTATATCTCAATTTTAAACTCTGCCGAATAGCGATATAATTTTCCTATTTTAGGCATTGAACGATCAATTTTTTATTCTTGCCAAAGTAATAGCTCAAAAAATTTGAAACTATGTAGACTTTACTCATAATATAAGCTATCCTTCAGAATTTTTAGAGATTTTTAGCTATTATAATTTTGGAGTTACAGCTAGATAAACTAATGCTATACAGGGCCGGATTTAATCACATGCAGCCTATGGGCCCGCACCACAAAGGGTCACTTTTAAAAAAAATATATTTAACAAGGTTTCAATAAAGAATCATGCACATTTATTTTAACTTTACCATATGGTAATGTATTGTAATCGTAGATGAAAAAAGTGTTTTTTTTGCTTCGTTTTTTCTAAATATCTCAAAAATGGCTGAAACTATTTTGATTAAAAGAATTGTGCGAGACCATGGCATTTCAGTCTACAAAAAAGTCCTAATAAGTGAACATCGATAAAATTATATTTTTTGAGATAATAACTGTTTTGTCAAAATGTTGGTTAGTCTGTGCGTTACCAAATTTTGAATTGGATAATTGCTGAAAATGCTGTTTTTGTAGGTTAATTTAAAAAAAAAATATTTCCCCCTGTAGGGAGCGCACCACAGGTCCAGCCTAGATCCTAAATCGGGCCCTGCTGCTATATCTTAGGTATATACTCCAAAATTATATTAGCTAAAAATCTGCAAAAATTCCAAGGGATAGCCTCTATTATAAGGATAAAGTTTACATAGTTTCACATTTTTTGAAACATTACTTTGGCCGGAATAAAAAATTGATCGTTCAATGCCAAAAACACCACGTTATTTAGATGGGAAACTGTTCGGCCCAGGTTTAAATTGAGATAGAGATTTGACACTTGGGGGATATTTTTTTATTTATTTCTAACCATATGAGCCTCTGGGAGCATAAAAATACCAAAAATAAGGGCCATCCTAATATAAATAGGTATAAATAAATATTTATAAGAAGAATTGCGAGTTTAAGTTGATGCTATCTATTAAAATTTAATATGGAGAAGTTTTTTGAAGGCTCGTCGAAAGTCCAAATTGAAGATGGTATAAATAATAGGATTGAGGGCAGAGTTGATATAGCCAAGCCAGGTGATGAAGTTGATAAATTTTTCACTTGGACAGCAGATCGGACAGAAGGGCAGAATCACGTACATAAGGAAAAAGGGCAACCAGCAGACGACGAAAACGCCCATAATGATGCCAAGGGTTCGGGCAGCTCGTCGCTCTTTGCTCAAGGAAATGCGTTGCTTCTCCTCGATGAACTGATAAACCTGAAACACATCAATTCATTTACTCAACTACTGTTCAAGAACATTGAAACAATCTTAAAACTATTTTTATAATATTGAAAATAATTAAACATATTTCTTATATGTTTATAATTATAATTATATGCATGTGCGTAGTTAAGAGGGGGGGGGCAAGGGGCAGCACTGCCCCCCTTTAGAAAATCGAGCCAATATCTCAATAACTATTTATTCTATGAGATTAATTTTATTCTTAAATAAGCTGACGTCCTCTGATGAGGCCATCCACTTGATTTTACCTACAACCTGGCCCCTCACTTATATTTAAAATTTAATAAAATTATTTATATTCATGTAGGGGGTTTTTGCATTTTTAGACTCCTGGGGGCCCACTGATTATGTATACAAAATTTGGTTGAGTTTGGTACAAGAGACTAGATTTTCATTTTTTGACCCCCCTCCCCCCATTTCGGGTGGTTAGTTTTTGCATTTTTAGACTTCTGGGGTCCACTGATCATCTATACAAAATTTGGTCGAGTTTGCTCAAATGGCCTAGATTTTTAATTTTTAACCCCTTCCACCCCCCTTAATTTTGGGTCGTTATGCACCAAAATCTAATCAGCTCTTAATGGACCAAAAGTACGTGTGAAATTTGGTTTCGATATTTACACTAGTTTTTGATCTAGCTCGTCCACAAAAATTTGGTAACGCACAGACTAACAGACAACCAGACAACCAGACATACTAACAGACATTTTGACAAAACAATTATTATCTCGAAAAATATAATTTTTTCGATGTTCACTTATTAGCGCTTTTTTGTAGACCGAAATACCATAGTTTCGCTCAATTTTTTTAATCAAAATATTTTCAGTCATTTTTGAGATATTTCGAAAAAAAGAAGGAAAAAAAACACTTTTTTCATGCACGATTACAATACCTGACCATATCCTGTATGGTAAAGTAAAAATCAATACAGATTGAAAAATGTAGATCTCCAAATAATTATCTTCCCATATAGCCCAGTAAATAGGGGGATTTCATTTTATATTAATTGCGGGAAAAGGTTTTTTTAGGATCGTTTGGTATGGTGTGGGTACGCCAAATCTAAGTTTCCGACTTCGAAAGTCTGGGGGGACAACTTTTGGTGGCCGAAAACCCTCGAAATTTTCTATAGTAAATTAAAGAAGACAAATTTTCGCGTTGATTAAAAAAAAAGAAATCCAAAATTAGTTTAGTAATTCAATTTTTAATGGGGATCCAAAAAACATCCCCCAGGATCACTTTTGAATATCCCTAAAACTCGCGCTTTTTTCTCAATTTTTTTCCCATTTTGACCATGAAGGAGCTACGTTTTCGACAAAGACCACTCTATACATTTTAAAACTAGATTAAATTTGCTACAATTTAAACAAAGTTTCATATTAATTGGATAATGGTAACCCGTGTCGCAATGAGGTTGAAATTTTGAAAAAATGCAATTAATTAAATTTTAACTTATAAATTATATACAATATATTGAGGTTTTACTGCGCCCCCCTGGGAAAATTCCTGCGGACATCCATGGTCATACTGTATAGTAGATATGCATCTTTGGCAACAAGATTCAAATTCGAATTTGAAATCGATAAACAATTGGGAGTCGCGGGTGGCGCCTCTGCAACAATGCCTCTAACAAAGAGACCATTTATCTCTAAAATGAATTCATATTTTCGCCAGGCATTTGGACTTATTTTGAAATAAATTTTATTTTATAAATTACAAATGGCTTTATTAAGAATCCATCAAATAAGGATTATCTTTAGATTTAAACCACCACACAGCTCAAATAATATAATGAATCGAAAGCCTCTTGAATTAAAAATTGGATGAAAGTTAATTGTAAGTAAACGATTAAATCCATTTGATTTTACATTTCAATTTTAATTTCCTGTCTGTTAATATTAACGAAAATGTTTTATAAATATTAATATGATTTGATAAATATAACATTTCTCTGGTGATTTTGTGCCCCTTGAATATAAATAAATAAGTATGAACATGATTTCTAGTTTTAGCTTGCAGTGAGAGGGTAAGAACTTCTATCTCGCTCTCTTTCTCTCTCAGTAGAAATCTGCATAAGCGTGTGTGTGTGTGTGTGTGAATTAAATATATTTCTGATATTATATTATTTGATTCACTATTAGGTGATGACGTCACAAGCTTCTGATTCGAGTCTGAACTTGTCGAGGGGCCCTTAGCGCCCGCCAATCAGCTCCCAGTTCAGTAGCATCTGTAGCTCGGTACTCCTTCAAATTATCTGATGGAATATTTGCATCTGAATGACGATTTATCATATTTATAATCCCAAATACAGGTGAGTTACAATATAATAATAATAATAATAGTGTCTTTATTTGAAGACCCTTTTTACATTTATATACATTTTTATATAATTTGTTCAGAAATTTATTCCCTTGGTCCTTGGACCGTCTGGAAAGATTCCGATTTGAACACAATACAAATACATGAATATTCACATTCTTCTATAATAAATTATTTTTTCTTTTTTCTTTTTTTCACCAATTATACATACATATATATATACTATATACAATATTCTCCCAAACAAATTTCTATATATAGACATTATTTACATTATAAGTTGACATTTAATTTAAAAATTAAATTCGTCAATTAGGGTATATCTATATTTCGAGGTCTCCCTACAAAATCCAATCCACCCCACTCAGAATTCCTATAAGCTCATCAAAATTTTAAATTCTTTTTTTAAGGTGAGTGATTCTGAATTCTCTCAGAACGGGACAGACCGCTACAAAGTGGTAGACATCCTCTGGGAGACCCAGATTACTAAGAGAGCACAATTCGCTACTTTCATCGTATCTATATTTATTGAGGAATAAAAGTTCTCCTCTACATTTAATAATCCATTGTGAGTTTAAAATATTGACATATTTTTCAAAACTATCTCCATCACTATCTAGAGGCTTATAAATTCTATGGCGTTGGCTATTTCGTGAAGCGAACCTATACTTGGATAGCAGTACTTCAGATATCTTAAGATACTATACTCGAGTTACAATATACATATCTATTATGTTATGTAGAGAAATATTTATAATGATATTTTCAATTTATATTTTCAAAATATTCCAATATTTGTGCATTTTCATGCAAAATCAGGGGATCTTCGACGCCACCAATTTGCCTGAAAATCTAACCTCATATTTTAAGAGATTTCGTTATTTTGATTTAATTTTTTAAATGCAGTTTTTTTATTACTTCGCTAACAAGACTCATTTAGACATATTCTTTATGATTATTATTTTTTATTTATTTATATATTTATGTGTGAGTTTGAATGTGTTCAAATTAGTGTAGGGGTCAGATTTCATCAGGTCGAAAATCCAAAAAATAAAAAAATATTGAGCGAATTCCATACATCATAGTGTGCTCCCGAGGGGTGAACCGCGAGCTAATATCGTGTACACCTACTTCCACTTCCATTTAAAAGTAGAAGACAATAGATTATCTAATGAATTACAAAATAATTCCATATAATTCCAAAGAGGTGTACACCTAATTCCAATCGCGGTTCACCCCTCGTGTGCTTCTTATTTGTGTTATTTTCTAATTTTTAAGCTGACAGAGGCTCATAGGGTTCGAAATAAAAAAAAATCCCCCAAGTTTCAAGTCTCTATCTCAATTTTAGCCTAGTGCTAGACAACAATTAAGTAAATTGATGTAAATGTTATATTATATTTTTTTACAACGATATTTCCTCTGGAGAGAGACGGACTGGTAGAAATTTTAATTGAATGTAATGGAAGGCAGCCCAGAGGTAGTGTGGAAAGAAAAAATTAACACATATCAAATAAGGTGTAATTAATTGGAATCCTTCCTCCTTTCCTTTCAAACCGACTTTTCGGAGGATTTTCCCTCCTTCTTCAGGGTTTCAAAGGGTCAATGAATGAAACAAATAAAATGTTTCCTTCTCTCCACAGTAGTGTTCAAAACTTTCTTCTTTTTTAGCAAAGGCATAGAAAAACAATTTCTTTTTCCTTCCTTTTCTTAATTAGAACACTACTGTGGAGAGAAGAAGGAAACATTTTATTTGTTTCCTTCATTGACCCTTTGAAACCCTGAAGAAGGAGGGAAAATCCTCCAATACGTCGGTTTGAAAGGAAAGGAGGAAGGATTCCAATAAATTACACCTTATTTGATATGTGTTAATTTTTCTTTCCTCACTACCCCTGAGCTGCATTCCATTACATTCAGTTATATAATATTCAGTTTGAGCTTGGTATTCAACCCACCTGCTCTGAAGGCAGAAAATATATATTCATTATTAATTTGAGTTATTAATCTTGATTTTATTTTTCAGCGATCAGCTGATCCGTGAGCATATGAGCCGCGGAAGTCGTATCATAGTGTAATCTTCGTAATGGCATGGACCGACTTCTCTTCGATGTGAGTTTCAATCTATTATCTATATTTTATATCATTAAACATGTTTTGAATGAAAGTGATACATTTTTCGTAAGGTATATTCTGATTGGAATGCACAACGATTCGACACCTTTTTTAATCGTTTTCAAGTTGCTTGAATTCATGGAAGTCTCTATCTGAATTCAAATGTTCTCCCTCATTTGAAAACGAATTCATATTCATGTGCATTGTGTCTTGATGAGAATATATCATTAAAAATGTTGTCATTCAAAATTTAAATTTTGAAATTGTTCATTATATATTTGCTGTATTAATATAAAATTATTTTTTTACTTGACTATTTGGATAATAATAAGCTGACGTGTTCTGATGTGCCCATCCACTTGACTTTACCATACAACCTGGCCCCTAAAATTATTTATAATCATGTAGGAAGGGGGGTTAGTTTTAGGATTTTTATACTTCTGGTGTCCCACTGATTATGTATACAAAATGTGGTTGAGTTTGGTAAATGCCCAAGATTTTTATTTTTTGACCCTACGCCCCCACCCCCCATTTTGGGCGGTTAGTTTTTGCATTTTTAGACTTCTGGGTTCCCACTGATTATGTATACAAAATGTGGTTGAGTTTGGTAAATGGCCAAGATTTTCATTTTTTGACCTACACCCCCACCCATTTTGAGCGGTTAGTTTTTGGATTTTTAGACTTCTGGGGTCCCATTGATTATGTATACAAAATTTGGTTGAGTTTGGTAAATGGCCAATATTTTCATTTTTTGACCTACACCCCCCCCCCCATTTTGAGTGGTTAGTTTTTGGATTTTTAGACTTCTGGGGTCCCACTGATTATGTATACAAAATTTGGTTGAGTTTGGTAAATGGCCAAGATTTTCATTTTTTGACCTACACCCCCCCCCCCCCATTTTGAGTGGTTAGTTTTTGCATTTTTAGACTTCTGGGGTCCCACTGATTATGTATACAAAATTTGGCTGAGTTTGGTAAATGGCATAGATTTTCATTTTTTGACCCTACACCCCCACCCCACCCATTTTGAGCGGTTAGTTTTTGGATTTTTAGACTTCTGGGGTCCCATTGATTATGTATACAAAATTTGATTGATAACCCCCCCCCCCCCCCCTCCATCCCCTTAATTTTAATCTCGAAAAATATAATTTTTTCGATGTTCACTTATTAGGGCTTTTTTGTAGAGCGAAATACCATGGTTTCGCTCAATTTTTTTAATCAAAATAGTTTCAGCCGTTTTTGAGATATTTCGAAAAAGGAAGGAAAAAACACTTTTTTTCATGCACGATTACAATACTTGACCATGCCCTGTATGGTAAAGTAATATGTATAGGAATTTTGCATGTTTTAATATATATCTTAGCTCTTTTATTATCTTTGAAGAGAAGATAATAAATTTGAACTTTTTTGGCGATACAATTTAATTATACATAGAATAAAATTTCAATATATTTTTCATTTTAACAAATCCTTTCAATATATCCATTTTATTAGAAAAAAATGTATTTTATCATATCCTAAAATGCCTTTTATTCTTTTTAATCTTGATCAAATCATTTCTCAATATAGCTTCAATACACCGGCGAGATTACCTGCTAAGATCTTCAAAGAGAACTTCTAATTTCTTCAGCAACGTCATGCTGTATCTACAAAGCATCGAGCACCGCTTCAACCCCTGAGCATCAAGTCACCCAGAATGGACCAAATAAACAAGGTATTTACTTATGCATTGGCGCACTAGTTTCTGGGGTGTCAATTTCCAAATTTAGTTCTTATAAAAACAAACTCTTTCGGACTTGTTTGATTTTTTATTCAGTTTAGTCACGCAGGTTTAGGATGCAGAGGATGTTTTGTTTCTCTTTCAGATTTTTTTTTTGCCTTGCCCCCTTTTTCTCTTAATAGATTTCATATAAATCATACTTGAGCAAATTTATAGATATTTAACTATTAATTAAGTAATAAAAAAATTAAAATTACAGTTAGAATACTCTTAAAGAATTTGTTAAAGAGTTAAATTTTTTAAATAATAATTCAATAATTTTTATTAAATTTTCCTAAATTTTATAATTCTTCAAATAATTTTCATAAAGTATTTATAAAAATAAAAATATAATTTATTTCAATATTACCCTATTAATAATCTTTCTCTCCACAGGTATAAAATGTATAATAAAACAATTATAAAAACTCAAATACCTCTTCTGTTTATTCAAATATTGAAATAAAATTATATTTTTCCAATTGAAAAAAATAAAGTAATAAATTTAAATTTTATAGAAAATTTAGAATTTTAGGTCAGTTGAATTTATTTCGGCTAAATCTATATAGAATGTATTTAAGTTTTAATATTCACCCCTACTTACTTCTAAATAAAAAACAACCCTTCCTCCTTTGAATATTAAAATGAAATACAATTCTCTTTTCAAAATTTTAAATTCTCCTTTTGAGAATTTAATAGATAGAAATGTAAATAGGATTTTCAGAGTCCCATCATCATTTAGGTTCTCCGAGGCTCTCCGAGACTGAGGGTTGGTTGGTCTTCGCTTCACAAAGTAAGAGTGATTAGGGCTCGTTGTTAGAATGTCTCACTTAGGTGTTGCATTTAATGTGCTGCAGAGATTTTCTTTCAGAGACGCAGCCCTCGACCACCGTGGGATTCATCATCAACTTGGTACCTTAGCTATTCAGATGATTAGGGCTGAGATGTGCGTATTTGTCCCGGATTTAAGGGACTCTCTTTCGGTCCGTCTTATCAAAAATAGTCTAAAAAGGCACGTACATCTCTTACTTAGTAGACTAGATTGCTTGTTAAATTCATACATAGTTAAAGGACATGGGGGGTATGCGCCAATGCCAACGATTGAAAACAAAAATATCAATAATACATAATAATAATAGAACAATAAGAAAAAAGAAATAAAAATACAACTAAATATATTTAAGACACCTCTGACAGACCGATTCAACGTTTTGATTTCTCAGAGCAAGTAACAAATCTCCACATATAAATTAAATCAAATATTAAAGATACCTAATTAATAATAATACATAAATGAGAATACGAAAATCATTAAATAAAATTAAAAAATGTTTCTACCTTTCTGCATATTAATCATATATATATTATTTTTTTAATCAAAAATTAAAAAAATAAATAGTTATTTATTAAAAATAAAATATTTTACATTCTAAAATTCTGTCAATACTTTCAAATTCAAATTTAAACCTTTTTATGAATTTTGTTTATAAAAACTTTGATTGAGCAACAAAAAAATTTCTTGTCCTTTCAAATATTCTTAAAAATTAAATATAAAATATAATAAGTAATATGTGGATATATAGGTAATGGTATATTGTATACATATACTTATAAAATAATATTATATCTTTGATAATTAATTAAAAAATTTAAATATTAAATTTCAAATGTTTAAATCAAACATTTCTTATTTTAATTATATAAAAGGGTAATTTTAAATAATAAATTTAAATATAAAGTAAATATTCACTATTGATAAATTACTAACGATATAATTGCTTTGAGGATTCATTATCGCGTGGATTGGATGAAGTCTGTCGCTCGGAACCTGCAGGCTTTCCTCGTGGGTCCATTAGAGGGGAGATCATGGTCAGTGTTTACCATCTTAGGCCTCTGCTGGATATTTTAAATTTTAAGTTTATCTCTCAGGTTGCCCACTAATCTAATCTTAGCTAGTTCGCTCTGGTTAGGCCCTTAATGGTGCATGTGTTAGCTGTAGAGTCCAGCAGAGAGCTAATATCGAAGTCACTGTCTTGTTCTCGCCACGAACGAACCACGAGGGGAGTCGGCCAGACCGGAATCATCGGTTGAGGTCCAGGTCTCCTCTAATCTTAAGATGCGTTGCGATTTCGGGAGATAAATTTGATCTCACACAATATAGCCAGTGAACAAGGGTTCGATGCTAGATTTTGCCCGGTGAATGACTCCAGGAGGAGGGCCTCTCATTTCCGGATCTGCCCGGAACACGTGCTTAGACTTCAGGAAATTTTTGGGCGATGACTGACAGAAGGATCCTCTACCTTTGTAAACTCCTTTGTACATCTCTCTGACAATCACTGCTGCTGCGCTTTCGGATCTAGGGTCGGAATATCCAGACAGACAAACAACATAAGATCATGAGATCGTCTACTGTGGGTATTCCCCGAAGAGGCTCTCCTGTTGCTAGGGACTGTGCGATGCGTTACCCACCTTGGTTTCGGTCGCCTCACAATTAAAGTGCCCCTTTCTTCTCTTATACCTATACAGGTACAGGCTAGGTAGGATCTCTTTCAGGAGCCCTGGGTTCATTTACTGGGGTCTAAAGAATCAAACTTCTTCTTCACTGGCCGGTTCTCGTGGTGCGCGGCTTCCGACTCATAAAGTCCAAATCTTTCGTTTTTAAATTGAAATTATCAGAATTTCATTTGAAACGATTGACCCTTGGACTTCGCGATTTTATTTAAGAACAAATCCAAACCAGATTTCTTTGTAATCAAATGATGAGATATTTGATTCAAAGCAATTATGCCATTTGGATCAGCATAGAGGCAAAAATATATTATTTATATACATTTGTTGGCTCTTGGTTGTCTACTTCTATTTACAAGGAATTTTCTTTGTAAATGGAAGTGTAAACTAATATTTTTTGAGCTATGTCTTAGATCTCAGAATGTCTCTTCAGCTTGCTCTATTTTGGATGGCCACCAACTTAAGAATTCTCTACGCTAGGGATACCGAGTTTCTACATGGTAAATATACATATACGTTTTTATTTTATAAATAAAGGAAAATTTCGAATTGAGAATTATTTTTATTTTTATACTATAATTTATTTTCATCATAAAGATTCTGATAGATCATCATCTTCCAAATTCTAGATTAGAACCTATTGGGGTTGGCAATTTAGCCATCTTTTTAATTTAAGACAGATGGAATTAAATAACTCCACTTTATAAATTCAATTAAAAATTGATTATTTCAATTTTGAAATTAATTAATCCCAATTTGAAGATTCAAAAAGGTATAGAAATAAGATTTAAGAATCTTAAAAATGTATTATATAATCTCACCGTGGGTGTTCTATAATCTCAAAAAATTCACTTGGTCAATGAATTGGCATTAAATTAAACAATTGTAATAAAAACCTCATGACTCTTTCTCTCTCCTCGTGATTTGACTGTTTCATTTTTGATATTTTAACAATTGCAAATAATTTAATTGCAAAATTTCTGTAAATTTATTTCATTTCAAGTCAGTCTCAATGATGATGGTGGGGAAGAGTTTAGAGGTGAATTTGCCTGAATTTCCATAACCAGTGACTTCTCATGTCCTTTTAACGGCTTCCAGGTCGGAAAAAACATCTTGCGACATTTCTATCCTACAACACAACAACATCGAGGCGGCATCATGAACAACGCCGTTCGAATTCACTGTCTAACTACAACAGCCAATTTAACACCCTGATCAACATGACAAAAGGAAAATTGCAAGGTGGGCGCATTTACCATCTAGAGATTCTTGTTTATTCATTCAATATTAATCATTTGACATCTAATATAGAGGAGTATTTCTATTTATTTTATTTTATGTTATATCATATAAAAGTGAAAGTTTGTTTCAATGTTCGATTATTTTAAGTTTACTCAATCTGGTATGCGTTTCTCAATAACAATAGATGAATGGAATAGTTGTAATAGCAAAAGGTATTTAAACGCAACACTGCATTCTCTGGAGGATAGTTTTAAATTAGACCTTGTTGTCATACAGATGCGTACCAGGTTCAGACATTAAACTCAAATTAATAGAGTACGGTATTAAACTTCGTCATATTTCTTCCTGAACAAAATTTAAAAGGGGTTATGATTAATTACTAATGGGCCCAAAATTAAAAGGTTTCTTTCGTAAATGATAATAGATTATTTTATTAAATATAAGAGGCAGGTGTATGGTAAATTTATATGGATGGCCACATCAGTTTATTTTTAATTCATAATTTGGGAGAAGCCCGGGCACCCTATTTGAGAAACACTGCTTTAGAAAATTCTCAGACTGAAATTTCATTTACAGAGATTTTTCCACTGTTTAACTGTTTTAGAACTTATTTAGTCAGATTCGACTGTATTTAGGGAGGCTAGGTTTCAAGGTAAAGAGATAAATTGTTCACCCTATTAATTTCTCCACCGACATTAATATCTCTTAATAGAATCTAGACTAAGTTTATTCCTTTTACTTACTTTTAAGAGATGAAGGATCACTCAAAACGAAGCTATTTTATGTGAGTTATTTAAATAATAATGATTAAAATATCTTTTGAGACCGATTGATAAAAGTATAATAGTTTGTTGTGATGGTCTAATTCTTTCTTGGCTATTTATTCTTTGTTTATTTTATATTATACCATATTTATTTTTAATTATTCCGAATGAAGACCTTTCAACTTTGATAATTTTTTAATCGAAATGCTCAACTTGTATTTTTTCTGATAACCCCACGAAATATGTCTAATTGATAGATAATCTAATTAGCTATATTGCTAATAGTCCGAATCATTGCTGGATTTAATTGAAAATATTTTGTTTTGCCGATCGGAGCAGAGTTTTGATTCATAAAGAGAAGTCACTGAGAATGTACACCGGTTAAAGCAAATTAAAGACTATAATTACGAAGGTTTGATCTTCATCATCAATCTTTTTAATTATAAATATTTTATCTGTTATTTCTCAAGGGGTCAAATATCCGATTGGATGTAGGTATTAAACTCTAGTCCAAGAGCTGGTGACACATTTTGACTACGGATTTGACCCAACTAGATAGTTATAATGCGTCATAGTACCGTCTATGATAGTTGTACAGGGAATGCCAGTCTGGCTGTCTGTAGCAGGTGAACCAAGTACTGCGCATGGAGTGAGTGCGGTAAAAAATACATATGTGTTAAAAAATATTTATGACCCACAATGAAATTATAATTTATAGTCAATTATAAACATAATATATTTACCCCAGACCATTTGAGTGGTGGAACGTGGAACCAGACCACCCCAAAGTGTAGTTTTACAACATGAAAAAAAATATTTGATGGTATTTTTTTCATGTTGTAAAACTACACATTGGGGTGGTCTGGTTCCACGTTCCACCACTCAAATGGTCTGGGGTGAATATATTATGTTTATAATTGACTATAAATTATAATTTTTATAATTTCATTATTTTTTACCGCACTCACACCATGCGCAGTACCTTGTCCACCTGCTACAGTCAGCCAGACTGGCCATTCCCTGTACAACTATCATAGACGGTACTATTACGCATTATTTCTAGTTGGGTCAAATCCGTAGTCAAAATGTGTCACCAGCTCTTGGACTACTCCTTTCTCGTAATAGAGAGGAGGTCACTTAACAAACGAATTAAAGAACTAATTCTAATTAAAAAGACTAATGGTGCAGGTCAAACTTTCGAAATTATAGTCTCTAACGAATATATGGTACATATTATACATAAACATATTTATAATATGTTTATTTGCATCAGGCGGGGACAACCTCATTGATTTCTCTTTATTAATCATAACTTATCAATATAGGTTTATTTCTTTACTCAATTGAATATCTGAATTTAGAATTTGACCACGGCATTTATAACAAATTTTGTAAAAGTTTCTGAGCATTCAATTACTTTCAGCTCGAAATGTTGTGGTAAAATCGAAGTTTTACAGGATACAAATAAAAATTTAATAAAAAAATACTCTGATAAAAAAATCCATGCGGCAGTAGGAAGAGGAAGATTTCGAAGGGGCTCTAATCTCCTTTAGACTGCTCCTATCAAAACTTTTCGGAGACACGTTATAGAGGTTACTTAGTAGAATATTAGCCATTTGCAACCATTTCGAAGAAATCTACCTAAAAGCATCTGGGAGGTCATGTTTCCTACTCCTAGGAGTAAGTATAACCTCCCCCCCCCGAAACTTTTTCTGGGTACAGACTTGTTTTGAGATGATGGAATATCCATTTTCTGTTTTCTAAGTAATATAATTTCGAATTGAGAGCTTGTTCTGAGTTCCCCTGTATCTAGAAGTTGTTCAAACAAATTTGTATCATCCCCCCTCGTGATGGATTTTAGTCTGAATTACATGGGAATACCTTGGGGGCATCAATCAACCCGTTAGTTCGCTTACTTGCACAGGCTTTTTTGCCTGGGTCTCGTGCCCGGGGGAGGTGTTTAACGTCGTCGACGTGGTGGTGTTGGTGGTGTTCGGCGTGGGACTGTTGCCGTTGTCGTTGGCTACGGACACGACCAAAGCTTCAGTTCCAGCCCCATTCCTCTGCAATTCGCATTCGGTGATTTCATCGTCGGCCTCTTTCTTCTTCTTCTTTTTATGCTTGCGCTTTTTCTCTTTACTTGATGACGGGGGATGCTCGTTATGGTTGGTCTCGCTGCTCACTGATTCCTATTTAAACAAGAGAGAAACAAAAAATTAGTAATCTTTTTAAGATAGTCTAATTCAAATTATATTATACTACTCCTAAGGAGATAGGAATTCAAAATCTATTAAGGCTCAATTTGTATATTTAAATTATGGAGAGTTTGAAGTTAATGGGGTTTTCACAGTAAGGAAAAATGAATAACAATAAATTGAGTTAAAATACAGGGTGAGGCATAAAGATCTACTGGATTTTGAAGAGACATAAAAAAATGAAAAAATTTAACTAGAAAAAAACTGAATATATTTTCGAAAAGAACATAAAACAAATATTTTTTTAAATCTGTTTTAAACATTATATCAGACAAAAAAAGGGGGAGGAAGTCAAAAATGAAAATTCTAGCCCTTTCGACTAAACTCAACCAAATTTTCAATACATATTCTGTGGACTCCCCGAAGCCTAGAAATGCAAAAACTAGTCACACAAAATGGAAGGGGAGGAGGGGGGGGGGTCAAAAAATCAAAATTCTAGCCCTTTCGATTAAACTCACCAAATTTTGTATAAATAGTTTGGTCTAAACAGCTAGAATTTTCATTTTTGATCCCCCTTCTTTTTTTGTCTGATATAATGTTTAAAATACATTAAAAAAAATTATTTTATGTTCTTTTCAAAAATATATTCAGTTTTTTTTCTAGTTAAATTTTTTCATTTTTTTTATACCTCTTCAAAATCTGGTAGATCTTTATGCCCCACCCTATATATACATATAGATAAATTTCTCGATATATTTCAAACTAATTTCCCGAAATCTATCATGATATTTAACTATATATTTTTAACTAAATTTATTTTTATTCATTTTTCCTTACTGTAAAAAAACAACTTCAAACTCACTATAATTTGACACTCGAGATTTTCTTTAGCAATCTTAGCTCTATTATTATCGGGAAATAGCATTTTGATATAGTAAAATATCACCCCTGAGAATGAGTTTAGAAAAAAACAGAAACATATATGGATATTGTTTCTAAAAATACCATGGAAATAATTTTATTGACTTGATGTTGAAAGAATAGAAAAATTTATTTTGTTGTTAGTTAGTAAGTTGCTCCCATACCATGTATTTTTGTACTGAAAAATAAATCTCTTAATTCACGATGCAATTAACACTTGAAAAAACTGACTAATGAAGATTTTATAAAAAAATTAATTAATTTTTAATATAGGTAGTCATTCCTGAAATAAAACTTCATTTAGTTTTTTGTGATAACTAAGTTACTTTTTTATTCCCGATTCTACCAGGCACAGTCGCTTCATATTAAATTTTATGAAAATAAATGATTTAGTTTTTTTTTTTTATTTTTATTTATCTGTGAAAATAATTAAATGCTTATAGTATAAATTATATTATTTATCTATTTATTATTTAAAAGCGATTTATATTATGGATTAAATAAAATAAATTATATAGTATTATAATTATAATACAAAAACAGGAAATGTCATAATTACAAAAGAACCGCAATCCATTCAAATAATTATATAATATAAATCTAAAATAATATTTTCTAACCCTTATATAAATATTTCACTTAAAATTATTGTATATGATTTTTTTTGTATTTTAGGCTCTTCTAGCCATTAGCCAATTTACGATAGTATTATTAAATTATGTATTTTATTTAGGGATCAGATTGTATATGATTTAATAGATATATTTAAACAAACACATGTATTTATTTATTTATTTGCTTAAAACTTATTTACCGATTTACAAAATGTAAACAAAATTAAAATAAGATATAAGTCCATTAGAAAGTTTTAATGCTATGTTAATTGGAAAAGTTCTAAATTCTATATCAAATTATATGTATGTGGAAGACGATTAAACAAAATTGAAGGATTAAATTTTATTTGAAATTGCCGAAAAACAATCCAATAATTTTAGTAAAATACATTTTCTCTCTATTAATTGAACATTTGAGATTTATGAAGGAAATAACTCATCAAAATAGCTAAAAGTTGAAACTTCACATAATTATTAATTCTGCCTTTGAATGCCAACCATCAAACTTCGCATATTTTTTTCAAAGTGCCTTAGACATCAAATAAATTATTGAAAAAATCTGACATCAATGTAAAATTTCTTTCCAATTACGATTACAAAAATTCATGGAATAATTCAATTATTTTATTTTCATTACCAATCAAATAGAATCCGTTACAGTAGTAATAGAAATTTTGTATTTGTGAAAATATTGAAAGTTGAGATTTATATAGATCTTTACGTTTCAAGGTATTCTGACCCCTTAAAATTGGTTTTTAGAAAATATCTCTTTCTCTCTCTCTCTTTGTGTAAATGTGTATCTAATCAAATTGCTAAACTGTAAACTGCAAAACCGATAATTATTAAGTTTTGAATTTCAAGGTTTTAGCTATTTCTTAAGAAAGTGACATAGATTAATTTTAATTTTTTTTAATTTAAAACTTAGGTTTAATGTAAGGCAGCCCAGGAGCAAATAAAAAGATTATTTTCGATAAAAGAGTATTAATTTATTGGAAGGTTTTCTCTTTACAGCTTTTGAGCCGACGTTTCGGACGATCTTCCCTCCTACTTCAGGTTTCAAAGGGTCAATTAAGGAAGTAAACGATATTTTTCTTCATTGATCCTTTGAGCCCTGAAGAAGGAGGGATTCTCTGAAACGTCTGCTCAAAAGCTATAAAGAGAAACCTTCTAATAAATACTCTTTTATTGAAAACAATATTTTTATTTATTGAAGGAGACAATAAAAGATTGTGTCTTCTGCTGGAATTATAAAATTTTAATTTATTTATAACGAGACTATAGTTTCGAGAGCTTTGCCTTCATCAGTCTATTAAAGTTGATTCATAGGAATTAATGTATATGTTGTGTGAATCGATTGTAATAGACTGATGAAGACGGCAAAAGCTCTCGAAACTATACTATAGCTACACTACTACAACTATAGCTATACTATAACTATAATCTCGTTATAAATAAATTAAAAATTTATAATTCCAGCAGAAGATACACTCTTTAATTGTCTCCTTCAATTTATAAAAATTCTGCTACTCTCGGCAAAAAGAAACTTTCAATTTAATTTTGATTTATTCCTGGACTACCTTCCATTATATCCTCAGTTATAAATCTACGAGTTCCTCTCCGAAGAAAAACTTATGATATTTTTAATTTAATTTATTTTTTAAAGTACTTTATCCCAAAGCAATTGTAGTATTTTCAAGATTTCTTAAAAATGCCTCGAATACTTTTGATAAAAAATTTGAGTGATCAGAAGGCCATAACAGTTACTAAAAAGCTTTTATTAATAACTAGCTACCTTCGGCGGCCCTCTTGCTAGCCAGGGGACTATGACCCCTGGACCCCCACACCAAGAACCACCCCTCCCCCCCCCCCGAAACCCACCGACCCCCCACGAACCCCCCCCCCCCGACCCCGAACCCCCCCCCCACCCACGAACCCCCCCACTTCCGCCCCTCACCCCACCACTGCAACATTCCAAACTGCACCCCACCCACAACGGACTCCCCGCACCATCCTACTACGCCCCTTGAACCCCACCCTCACACCCCACTCCCACCCAGCCTACCCCCCGAAGCCCCCGAGCACCCTCCACCCCTCACACCACCACCACAACATTCCACTCTGCACCACCCCACCTCGGCCCCCAAACCTATTTTTGGGGTCAAAATATCAAAACGTTTTATAGCTATAAATCTAAGTTAGAAGACTTCTGATCAAAATATAAAATTTCATAAAAATCCCTTTGGCCATTTTTAAGAGAATAGTGAACAACTTTTCGCGGAAACCACGGAAACATATACACATACAGACATACATACAGACAGGAGTTTTGTTGAGGGTGTTTTTGTTCAAAACTTTGCTTGAAACGTCTGCAACCAAAATTTGGCGTGATTTGGACCAATGTGCAGACAAAACCTTAATTTTATATATATATATATATATATATTTCCATAAAAATGATATTTTCCGAGATATTAATTATTTATTTCGGAAAAATGTGACCCCTTTCAAGTGATGAATTTCCTTTCCATATATTATTATAAATAAATCAAATAAAATGAAAAACAAAACGTTCAAAATGCATTCTATAATAGATATTCGTGCCTTGTTAGGGATCGCATTTTTTTGTGTTTGAGAATTTTTTTTTTATTTTATTTTCTGCCTTGGTAAGTACGTCCATGACGTAGAGCTCAATAATATAGGTCTGCTATTAGGGAACAGATGTGGTGTTGTGAATCGTTTTGTCACTAATATTGGAAGCACGATCTACTTCACCATCTTTAATAAATTCTAACCGTACTCTCTTATTCCAAAAAAATCCAATTTTCAATTTCATCGGACAAACGAGATTGCAAACAAAATAACTTTTCCGAACTCCTTGATGGCGTCATTTTTAACAAAAAAAAAATAAAGAAATAGGGTAATATTTTACAGATTGAATCTTCATTTTGATACCCGCTTACATGCTAAATTTCTAAATTTGTTGTATTCAAAATACTAAATTTCCCTTTGTAATAAATATTTCGGTGTGAAGGGCAAACAAACACAACAAAGCCTATTTATTCGGGTTCTGGTCGTAAATTTGCAAAATCTAAAAGACCATCTTAATTTCTAAATCATCAATCTTCCTGCTGAAGAACCAAAGTATAAAGATTCAATAAATATTCGACTCAGTTTTGTATTTTTAAAAATAGTTAAAAAAAATATTTTTTTTCTCTAAGACATTAAGATAAAATTCTTTAAAATGCTTATAAATCGTTTATTTTACGTTTTTCTTCACATTTAGCCTTCGTCTGTTTCAATAAGCCACCCATGTGCAAGTTGGACTCGCATATCGAGGGTTCTGTATCTTATCTTCCAAAATACTTCGGATATCAAATTCAATTTTATTTATCAATGATAAGGAGAGAAAAAAATATCATTTTTTTCTTCTAATTTTACGTCAAACCACTTCCAAATTCCGACAGGTAAAAAAACACCTAAACATTGCAATTTAGGCCCTTTTTCACCGTCATTTTGAAGTGAATTAAATTAAAAAAATTGTCTAATTCCACTTAAAGAGATCCTTAGAAAGGTACCTTACAATCCATTGTAAAAAAATATTTTTTATTATTGCCCCCACAAAAAATTCGACTCTTCCCAAAAAATCATTCGATCAATATTTTTACACGATTTTTAATTTCATAATAAACAAATACCTAAAACTTATAAATTTCATGTTTGTATTTTATTTAGTTTACTACCTATAACATTTTGATTGACGGACATCTAGATCGACATATAGATGTTGTATTAACACTAATACAGCCCCGTTTTTCTTTTGGAATGACCTTAAAAAGCAGACGATTGCGATTGGTACTTTCAAACCTGTACACGATGAAATGCATAAATATTTTTTCTTCCTTAATTTCAGAGAAATTAATAATTTTTTCAGGTTTTTGCATTTGGACTAAGTACATGACTGATTCTCTGTGGAATTTAAAGTTTCTATTTTTAATAATTTAGAAACTATTCGTCTATGACAGACAGGATTTAGGGACAGACGACAAAGTCTTAAGATCAAGAGTACAGTTTTTTATCTTTCATACTACATAATACCAACAAATGCAAGGATTCTATCTTTTCTTTCATGGCTTTTGATGCTTCAAAGTGAGGCTCATCCTTACGAAATAAAAGAAATCAAACGAAATTGTCATTTACTAATCCGAGTTGTTATGGATAATATTTATTAGATCCCAGAAGGGTTCAATTTACTTCCTTGAAATGAACCCGAACGCTATAAAAGCAATCTGAACCACTGTAATAAAAGTTATCCATATAGCTTGTATTTTGAAGATGACAATTTTTTCATGATTCCTTTAGAAATTTTAGGTCTACTACTATGGGTAATTTTAACTTTTAAATTCAAAATAAAGCCTTTATACCTATTTGGTTGTATGTTATGTTTCTAAAATCCCAAATTAAATATTAAATTTTGAGGTTGTGATTAGTTTTGATTTTCAGAAATGGAATATACAAAAGATTAAAAAAAATAATTTTTAAGAAAAAATTAAAAACCGACTTCAAAAAATTAAATGCAACAAATAAAATACACTAAAAGGTATAAAATAATTATTATCTTATTTAGTTACAACTAAACGACGAAATATTAACATGAAATTACTTTTTGAAGTCGGTACCAAACAAACTATACCTATAAGCGAGCGTACCCGCCAAACGTACTAAGGGCCGGTTACATGTCGCAAAGTAAATGCTTTTTACCACTAACCAAGGTAGATGGTAAATGGAGGGACTGGGATGGCCAATCAGATGACAGGCACTTAAAGTTCCTGTCATATGATTGGCCATCCCAGCCCTCCGATACCATCTACCTTGGTTAGTGGTAAAACGCATTTACTTGCGACATGCAACCGGCCCTAAGTAAGATCCGTCGAGTGCGATTCATAAAAGGTATATGTTTGGCACCAACTTCAAAAAGTAATTTCATGTTAATATTTCGTCGTTTAGTTGTAACTAAATAAGATAATAATTATTTTATACCATTTAGTGTATTTTATTTGTTGCATTTAATTTTTTGAAGTCGGTTTTATTTTTTTCTTAAAATTATTTTTATTTTTCTCTTTTTAGTGATGTTATTAATAGTGATCCTATCATCAGAACTTGACCAAATTAATATAACACCATCCCTAAAAGGCGGTTGTATGTCGCAAAGTAAATGCTTTTTACAACTAACCAAAGGTAGATGGTAAATGGAGGGGCTGGGGTGGCCAATCAGATGTCAGGAACTTTCAGTGCCTGTCATCTGATTGGCCATCCCAGTCTCTCCATTTACCATCAACCCTTGGTTAGTGGTAAAAAGCATTTACTTTGCGACATACAACCGGCCCTAAAACATTCCCTTTCGGATAAAAAAAGAACCATCGAAATCGGTTCATAAACAAAGAGGTTAGGTCTAAACAAACCTAATAAAAAAGGTCTAATACCTATGAAAAAAAAACGAACAAAAAATGGGACCAATCGGAAGCTAGACTGGAACCAATGCAAAAAAATTTTCAAAATCGGTTGAGAATTGGCGGAGATATGAGGTAACATAAAAAAAAAAAAAATCAGTCGAATAGAGAACCTCCTCCTTTTTTGAAGTCGGTTAAAAAATTATTCACACTTGAAATTCCGAGTATGCGTAGTGTACTGAAATGTTGATGACTCTGATTTTAGACTCTCAAAACTATACAAAGAATTTTTTAGCATTGTGACCATTAAGTCAAATAAAAATAAATTAAATTAGTATTTTTAACCAATTTAATTAATTTTAATTTATTTTTTATCAAAAGTAGTATAAACGCCATTTCTGAAAGCTAAAATGACCTGCAAAGTTTCAACTCTAACTGTGAACTCTTTGAAAGTGATTTATGTGCTACTGTTCCACCTCCTAGTCATGCAAAAAGTTATTTTTTGACATTAAACACTTCGAAGAAAAAAACGACATTTTGATAAATAGATGACGTTATCATAATAGTTTATCATAATATGTATATATCCATCAAAGATTTTATCTATATTACTTTAATTTATTTCTAACTTCAGATAGGTATTTTTATACTAATAGACTTTCGTGGCTATTTAAGAATTATAATTTTAATAAATGAAAGAAATTAGAAGATTGAGAAATCTATTGATTACTAATCACTGTCAGAAAACATGTTTTGAATTCTAGCATTAAAATATTATTATCTAAAAACAGCATTTTTTACTTTAAGAAAATTTATTTTTGCCGAGTTGGATCCCCTCTAGTCTTCTTAATATTAACGATACGGATTTTTCCGCCCCTAGCAAACGGCTGGGCAGCCCCTCCTACGATAAGCCACTGGATTAAATATTCTAAAACTCAAGAAAATAAAATTATAAAAAGTATTATGGTCTCTAGAAATCACAGAGATAAGCAAATTGTTCGATTTACGTCTAAATTGGCCTTGAAGTGGTATTGCATGCTTTCGCATATGTAGCATGATTTGGATTTAGAGAAGATTTTGCCGCCCTTAGCAAAGGGCTGGGCAGCACCCCCTACGCTAAACCACTGGATGAAATATTATAAAACTCAAGAAAATAAAATTATAAAAAGTATTATGGTCTCTAGAAATCACAGAGATAAGCAAATTGTTCGATTTACGACTAAATTGGACTTGAAGTGGGATTGTATGCTTTAGCTTTAGAGAAGATTTTGCCGTCCCTATCAAAGGGCTGGGCAGCCCCCCCCCCTACGCTAAACCACTGGATGAAATATTCTAAAACTCAAGAAAATAAAATTATAAAAAGTATTATGGTCTCTAGAAATCATAGAGTTAAGCAAATTGTTCGATTTACGACTAAATTGGCCTTGAAGTGGGATTGTATGCTTTCGATTTACGACCAAATTGGTCTTGAAGTGGGATTGTATGCTTTCGCATATGTAGCATAAATTAGCTTTAGAGAAAATCACTGAAGTTATCTAATTAGGACAAATGCCATAGAATTTTTTTTTCCAGTTTCTAAAGATCATCAAAAGTGGCAAATTGATCCTTGAACTTATTCTCTTTAGAAATATTTTCAAGTTAGACCTTGTATAGTGAGGAGGTAAATAGTGTGTGGATATAAAAAAGCAAAATTTTTTGAGGACAGATTTTACTTGAGAGGGAATAAGAGATTACTAAGCACTGAAAATTTATTATACATTTTTAGACTATTCAGAGTCAAAGGAAATGTCTCAAAAAATTATTATCAGCGCGCCTAGTTATTAGGCAACTAAATTGCCTTGTCTGTATGAAAATTGTCTAAATTACAGGACCCAAATATTTTAATATCTATCGTTCAAGCGATATTCTTGCAATCTCTTTGCAGTACTTTGGAGAATATTATCCTAACAATAAACTTAAGGTAGTTCTTTCGCGACAATCCACAGAAAAAGTTTTAGACTCGTAGCTACTCTATATAAATGAAGGGTGCTAAAATTTTAGGTTATGTTTTTTTAACGTAACAGTACTTCTCACACTACTGATATAGTAGTATCATTTTTATGGATGGATCGTTTCCAAGCGACTGTTCTTATATCCCCTCCACTAAAAATAATCACCCAAATTTTTTTATTTTTTATCAAAACTACGAAGTAAATAATTTCAATTTTTTTTTCAAGTTACTCCGAATATATTATTCTAACAAATATTAATTTTTCATCAAGATGATGAAAGACCTTCAATGAAAAATAAAATAAAATAATGATCATTTTCCCAGACTTCCTATGCAAAAAATTCCATTTTTAATTGCAATTATTTCATGTTTGGTGTTGTAAATCTTCTTTAAATTTTAACACTGTGTTTATTATGCTTTTAATGACTTATATTCCAAGTTTCGAATTTTTGCTTTTGTGAAAGAACCACCTTAATATAAATATTTCACATCGAAATATTTAATGAATTTTCACTTAAAATTGATTTTATATTAACTGAAGAATGAGAAGCCTTTCGTAGTTATAGTCTCAAATAAATGACACAACAACAAATATGTCTGTATCACCAGAAAACTGGTTAGGAACATACTCGTATTTAAATGAAAGTAAATAAATAAATAAAAGAAATAATTCAAAAATTATTATAATAAGAAATTTTCTAATCAAATAAATCAAAATTAATTTTGACTTTGAGGTTATGTGGCTTGAATTTTGAATAAACAGTGATTTCCGTTGGGAAACAATAGAAGGTACGTGAACTGAATTATTCGTATTCAGAACATTTCGGTCTTTTGTCTTTAATAAAGCTGTGATTCACAAGCATAGGAAATGAATTAGAACTAATTACTATTTTTTCTTAGTACGTAATTATGTTATAATATCATTAATTATTATTTCAAATAATGCCAATGTTTTGATGAAATTATTTTTATCTTCTTCAGTACATAAAGGGTTGTTGAATGTTAATAAAACAAATCTAACATTCCATTTTGTCGATTATAATAATAATATCATATAACCAGATTGACAAGTGAAATTTTTTTCTTGAATTTTTGCATTTGTGAAAGTTAAAAAATAAATATATGTATATGTATATCTTTAGTTTTATTCAGTCCAGAATCTCAATTTTTTCGATTTCCAGACAACCCCTAAAAATGAAAAATTATCCACTTTTCTTTCTATCCTCAATCATTTGCATAACATATCTATTAAAAAAATTTTCTATTTTTTAGAATTACAGTCGAGATTATCTTGCCCAAATTAGTATGGAAATATAGTGTAGGAGAGAGTCAAGTATTAGGGAAAACGAACTATCTTGAATTCTATGCTTAGCACGATCTACAGTTCAATGTTTTAAACGACCTGACCATTATGTTAAGGCAGTTCTTTCACCATATAGGGTTTCTTAGGATTTTTTTGAAATTTAGTCATATTATTATTTAAATACTTCTGCATCGATTGGTGGCAAAATAAAATTTATGAACAATCTAGTTCCAGAGATATTAAATTCCAAAGATAGAGTTTTTCAGACTTATATATTGCACTATACTGGATATAGGAAAGTTTATATACTAATTTAATTATAATTAAGAAACTCTTCTTACCATTATTATAAAAAACTAAACCAACATGAAACAATAACTAATACATTTTTTAAGAAAAATTATATTCATAGTTACAACACAGTTTCTGAGATAATAATGAATAAACAATGAAAAATGTATAATGACAAATTTACACTAAAAACAAGCTGGCAACAACGCATTTATATAACCTAAAAAGTGGGTTAACTTTAGTAATTTTTTGACGTTTTTTCGCTTCAGTCAGTCGCTAAGAACTTTTTGTTTTATAAATCTCTCTCTATAATGTACTTTATCTGAAATTTTTATGATAAAATATATACAATCTCAGACAGTGTTGCCAGATTTGTCAAACGAGCACGGGGTTGGCTAGTAGTAATACATAAACAGAAAAAAGTTTTATGAACTATGAATCCTTATTGTCTGTTCTATATACTCTAGCATTAACTTTTTGCTAGTATTGTCGCGAAACAACTACCTTAAAAGGAGTGTTTTTGTCGCCTTACTACTGATTTAATTTCGGTTATTAATCTCCCAGCCTTGGATTTTTCTGGGAAAGTGTCAAAAACTATAACTTACTATTTACTCACTAATTTATAACACCATCTAGTTTCACATTATTTAAAATTATTATTATCATTTCCGTCCATAATTTGTATTAATTTGAAAGTTTATATTAGGAAAATAAGGACAAGTTTTTATGTGTGACTTTTTTATTTTTCAACCAACGTTTCGTCGACTTTGCCGACTTCTCCAGGGCTTCTACAATTATAAGAACATTATGATATGAATTTACAAAAGTACAATTCCAATTCCAAAACAAACAAAGCTGCAGCATGTAAGCTTGGCTTTCTTTTCCGAACCAAACGATTTTTCACCCCCACTCAACTCCTTATATTATACAAGTCTCAAATTCGCCCCTGTCTTGAATATTGCTCGCATTTGTGGAGAGGGGCCTCCAAGTATTCTCTTAATACCTTAGATGCAATTCAGAGGCGAGCTATCAGACTGATAGGCGATCCTACATTAACTGACACTCTCGACTCCCTAGCCCATCGTAGATCTGTCTCCGCCCTTTCCCTTTTTATAGATATTACCATGGCTTTTGTTCTGACGAAATAAATCGATAATCCCACCAAAGGCTTCATTTGCGCGAAATACACGATTTTCTAAAATTCAACACTCCTACGCGCTTAAACTAGATACTAATCGAACAAACGCATTCGCTAATTCATTTATCCCTATGACATCTAGAGACTGGAACTCTCTTCCCCCGAACGTCTTTCCAGCAACTTATAACCTCCAATCTTTCAAGACCAGCATCCACAGATACCTTCGACTGCTACCCAATCCCTAAATCTCCCCTTATCTTCAAGTTACAAGGGTCCACCACGGACTACAGAGGTTGTACCTTCTTGGTGCAACTTCTTCTTGTATCAATATCATTATAAAAAAAAAACATATATTAATAGTTTACCTACCAAAAAGTCATGTCACACATTCGTCTAAATTTTCTTATTATCTTCATTATCATTGAAGACCATCAAACCCAAATTTCAAACAATATTTGGCACATTCAAAAAAACAATTTTCTTTCTTTTCTTTTTATATTAACAATTTCATTAGATTTAACAGAAATAACTTCACTGGTAACGGAGATAATAAAAAAATTTAGACAAATGTTCGACATAACTATTTGGTAGGTAAACTATTAATTAATACATGTTTGTTTTGGAATTGGAATTGTACTTTTGTAAATTCACATCATAATGTTCTTATAATTGTAGAAGCCCTGAAGAAGCCGGCAAAGTCGACGAAACGTTGGATTTGATAAATAAAAAAGTCACACATAAAAACTTGTCACTTATTTTCCTAATATAAACTTTCAAATTATTTAAAATTATTTTTAAATTTGATTTTCTTTAAATAAATATCTTCCACTATTTATACACTTTTCACTTTATTATCATTTTAATAACAGTGCAATTTATTATATTAATTTATACATAGCTTATTCAAATTACTGTACAGCTATAGGTATACTCATATTTTATTTGTAGTTTAAATTACAAATTCTCTTTATTTAACTTAACGAAAACCAGAGAAATTTGAATTTTAAACTTTGTTAATATATTTAGGAATGGCCTATGCATTCTATGCATACCATTTCTTCCTATCCTAGGCTTTTGGCCTCATTCTCTGGATGCCAACCTCTTTGAAATCCCTCTCTGAAATCTTTTCCTGTGTTGGCCTTTACTTTCCCAAAAAATAATTGTTTTTATTAAAAAATAAAATTCTTCAATATTTTCAATATAGAATCAATATCTGTGTATGTTTTTTTTTAAGAAAATATAATTTTTATGGATAACTAAAATATTTGGCGTGACTTAAACATATCGTTGTCTTTCCTTGCATATTTTATACTAGCTGAGAAGCCCGCCTTCGGCCTTTCATTTTTTGACCTCCCCCCCATTTTGGATGGTAGGTTTTTGTATTTCTAGCCTTCTAGTGGCCCACAGATTATGTATACAAAATTTGTTTGAGTTTGCTCCAAGGGCAAGATTTTACTTGGGGAAAGTGTTGTAGGTTTTAGGTGAAACATGATATTAATTAATAATGTAAAGGGAGTGTAGTTTCACAGTGAATGAATTAAAACTCAAAGAGGTTTATACAAACTCAATATATTTCGGATTATTAGTCCATCATCAGGAGTTTACAGATTACAAACTGTTTTGTAATCTGTAAACTCCTGATGATGGCAATTCATGAGTTTGTATAAACCTCTTTGGTTTTAGTTATTCACGTGAAACTACACTCTCTTTACTTTATTAACAAGGGCAAAATTGACCCCCATTTTGGGTGGTTAGTTATTGCATATCTATCCTTCTGGTTCAGATTATGTATACAAAATTTGGTTGAGTATGGCCCAAGGGCAAGAAAGATACATAGCATTTTGAGTTTTAGATCACAAAATCAAAAATCCCCCATTTTTTTAGTTCAGGGGTCAAATTTCAAAAAAATAAAAAAATTCTCCCGAAATTTAACATTAATTAACCTATGTACCAAATTTGAATGCTAAAACATAAAAACTCGAGGAGATAGAGCACTTTAAATATTTCAAAAATTTACACCAAAATGACTATTTCGGGTACAAATAGAGCAAAATACTCAAATAAGTTTTTTTGTATTTCAATGCTTCACCTTTCTAAACTAAACCCATATCGATATATGGAAGATGATAAATAAAATTATCTATACCTACTATCATCGAGGGGTGAACCGCGATTGGAATTAAGTGTACACCGTCTTTGGAATTATTTGGAATTACTTTGGAATTCATTAGATAATCTATTGTCTTCTACTTGGAAATGAAAGTCGAAGTGGAAGTAGGTGTACACGATTTTAGGTCGCGGTTCACCCCTCGACTATCATAGATTAAGTAAAATGTTTGTTTTAATTTAAAAAAATCGATTCTTCTACCCTTGGAAAAACAACTTTCTAGTTCTATTTTGTAAATTTTTGCAACAAATCATTACCCTCGTCCTAAAACTGGTTTGACACAACTACCACTCGACTCTATGCCAACTCTTTCACTTCTCTAAAACTCCCCCATTGCATATCTAATTGTAATAAATAAATAATAAACAATTAATTGATAATTTTCTAAAAAATATTCTCTCAAAATACAGAAACGTTGTTTTCTTTATCGTGAATTTATTGATTCATCTATTAATTCATCACCTTATAATAAAACAGAACCGGCGATTGACAAAAATACCATCTTTATTTAAAATTTAAAATTAGATAACTCAAAAATTATTTAAGATACTTAAACAGTGCCTTCATTTTCATTAAGGTGGAAAATTTTACATTTATCAAAAAACTTTACCGGAATAGAATTTAGTTAGAAACTCGGAAATGATCCTTAATGAGAAGGTTCTGAATTTATTTTAAATTGTAATTTACTGTTCACATTTTTGGAAGATTTTTTTCTCTAATATTTAGATAAAAAAAATTCTTTTTGAATATTTAGATTGAATATGCAAAAAACTGAATCTATTTTATTTTCCGTCTATTAATGAAGATTAATTTGAAAAACAAATGTTAACAACGAAACATGCGGAATCCCGATCCATCATTAATTATCAACTCAGACGTATTAGACCTCCAAAAAAAAAAGCCCTCGAAACCTACACTTTAATATTACGAAGCGATATTATAATTTTTTTCTAAATTTTGTTGTATTTGTTTCTTGTTGATTTATAATGGGATTCGCGCTTATTTTTTTTTTTTAAATAAAAATGAATGGATTTGCAGATATATTTTACTTTACGTTAATCAAAATAAAATTAATTTAATTACTAGGTTTGGTTTCATCTTCTTCATCTGGCATTTGTTCTTTGCTCATATGTGTTGTGTTAAAATATGCACATAGTCGATAATTTTTTTTTTTTTTTTTGGCTTTTCGGCCTTTCTAGCCATAAGCCATTTACGATACTAATTATTTTATTTAAATTTGTCTCTACCTCGGGGGTCAGATTTTAGCCGGATGCTTCGAGTCGGATTCGAACTCGGGTCCTCTTGGTTAGCTGGCTGACATGCTACCGCCTAGCCTACCCGACCCCCCCGATAAAAAATTGATATAAAAAATACTTTGATTAGCTAGTGTTTCACATCTAATACATATATGTATCAGTGATTCGCCTGGAGAATCCCCTTACACACAAAATTACAACCAAAAGAGGATAAGATTTGTTAGAAAAATATAGAACAACGGATTTGCCAACATGTTTATACCTATATTTCAGTATGCAAGGGTCCACCTTTTTGGTACATCTTCTTGCATCAATATATATTGGTCGCATGAAATTCATTATAACGAGGTTACACTGTATTAAATCATTGTTTTGGTAAATTAAAACAAAAAAATAAGACAGTTTAAGGGTATATTGATTATCATTTAAGATTAGATAGAATAATTCTTCCTTGAAGATTCTATATCGTGACAGAACACGATTTTTCATTCTAGTTAACTATGTATACATCTACATTCTAAAGATATGTAAAACGACTCATTTCTTATAAAATTTGCATATCATAAATAGATTCCTTCACCTGATCCTGGCAGCGTTGTTGTTGTTGCATTTCCTTTTCCTTCTGATGTTGCAACATGGATGCTTTGACGGTGTTGAGCTTGGAGGCGCGGGCACGCTCTCTTAACCGTCGTTTTGTTGCGATAAAAATCTCCACATACACGATTGTCATGATAAATAAAGGGATATAAAAACTGCCTAAAGATGAGTAAATGACGTAGCCCTGTTGCGAGGTGAGTTGACATGGCGTTTCGGGAGAGAAATCTTCGGGCCAATCGTTCCATCCAAGCAACGGCGGGGAACTGATCCCCAGTGATAACGCCCAAACACCTCCGATTAATAACAAAACGCGTTTGAGTGTCCGTTTTTGAGCATAATTTATTGGGTCGGTGATTGCCCAGTAACGATCCAGAGCAATCGCGCACAGATTTAATATCGAAGCGGTACAACAGAGAACGTCACATGTCAGCCACATTTTACATACATGGATCCCGAATATCCAACGCCCCAGGATTGAATACGCGACATTTAAAGGGAGAACTAAAGTGGCCACAAGTAAATCAGCAACTGCTAAGGAGACGATAAAAAAATTCTGTACAATTCGCAAAGGCTTGTATGTAAACACAGAGAGAATGACTAGGATGTTGCCGATGACAGTCAGCAGGATGATGACGGTGAGGGTGACAGCGGTGATAGCAGCCTCCCATTCTGGTACAGCAAGAGAAATGCCCAGATGACTGAGGTACTCCACGGTAGGCCCCGCCGAGCAGGAAGACTCAGCAGGCGTGAAGCCCTCCTCATCCGAGCCGTTCACATTCATACCACCACTACGATGGATCGAAATGGCTCTGTAACACACCAATATCACACAAAAGCATAAATAATAATTCATTATAATATTTATCTTATTATTAATAGTTCTCTGGAGCACCGAGCGATGCTCGGTAGCTTTTGCCTCTAGATAGCTTAAGTTTCAAATTTCAAGGCTCTACGATTTACGGAAGACGATATATGTATGAATGATTAAAATATTTATTTTGCGATATGACTAATTTTCATCCCCTTTTCTTATTCCAATCTGATTAAAATCTATACACGACTATTAACTCATGACACTTGATAAGCAGGTACAGCAGTTTTAAAAAAAAAACTTTAGTGCCGTTTTTGAGAAAATAAAAAAAACAAAAAAAAAAAAACGAAAAATCTTTCATGAAAATGTCCACTTACGGTGTTCCAATTTCAACCAAAAACATTTGTACTCCTTCTAGCCTATATCAAGCTTAAGTTTCGAATTTCATAGTTCTGAGATTTATGGTTGAGAAACGCAAGGGGGTACATTCTTACGTGCGTAAACATCAACTTCCGGTACTTCTAATATTTTAGCCAAAATCTTGTGGTACTTCTTGTAGCCTCTAGATAGATTAAGTTTCAAATTTCAAGGCTCTGCGACTTACCGAAGACGAAATATGAACGATTAAAATATTTATTTTGCGACTTTTATTTATTATATACATTTATATTTTATTTATACCCCTTCCTTTATTTCAATCGGATTAAAAATTTGACACAAGTAATAACTCATGATACTTGATAAGTACACCAAATCTTAGCGATATATATATACAAGATTTGCTCATTTAATAATATAAGATATATGATACAAGGTGCCTGGATGAGATTATTTTTCTAAATCCAATAGTTAATGCTCTGAAAAATATAATTTTTTCTATCTTCACTTCGTCCCAGGGCTTTTTTGTAGAACAAAACGACATGGATTTGGCTGAATTTTTTTAATCAAAATAGTTTTAATCGTTTTTGAGATATTTTGAAAAAACGAAGAAAAAAACACTTTTTTCATACAGATTACAACAATACTTGAACAAAGTCTGTATGCGTAAAGTAAAAATGATACGTACTGTACAAATTAGTCTTAAGTCATTAGTTAAAACAATATTTATTAAGTCACACTTTTTTAAACTTTATTGTCTTATCCCTTATTATGGTGAAAATTTTCGAGAACCCAAAAAATCTCTTCCCTTTGCCTTATGTGAGATTTTATGGGTCTGTATTTGTCGAATTACCTGTTATTTTATTGAAACCAAACATTTAAAAAAAATACTCCCTTTTAATCCTTTTTTTCTCTAAGCCCCCTCTACCTAAATATTCAAATGCCTCCGCCTATGCTTGTATTCATTATTCTTTCGTATACTCTTTATACCAAATGTTGCATATTTTTCATCAAGCAGAGGACAACCTCTTCGATTTCTCTTCTATGAATCAACAACTCTGTTACTTTCTGCAAAAGTAATATTTTCAAACAAATAATTAATCGTCATTAAAGAACAGTAAATATCATAAAGGGATGCGCCAGGGAATTTTTACCGTGGATTTCGTATAGAAATGTTTCGGCGAATTTTGCCAGGCTAGGTTGATATCTTATCGAGCAGCAGTTCTTTCCATTCATATTCCTTGCTTTAGTTAGTGTCGAGAAATGTTCGAGGCATCATATCGACGACACTTTCCTATTCACGCAAAAGGTACAACAGCGCCTGTAATTTCTACCTATACTGCATATATAACGTGCCTATATAAGTCCAATATCAAAAAATAATGTTTACAAATTAAATTATTTTTGCAAATGACAAACATATATATAAATTATTTTTTTACTTCACCAAAAGGGTATGGCATTGTCTGTATTCGTGCACGAAAAAAGTGTTTTTTCCTTCTTTTTTTCGAAATATCTCAAAAACGGCTGAAACTATTTTGATTAAAAAAATTGAGCGAAACCATGGTATTTCGGTCTACAAAAAAGCCCTAAAAAGTAAACATCGAAAAATTCAGATTTTTTGAGATAATAATTGTTTTGTCAAAATGTCTGTTAGATCTGTGCGTTACCAAATTTTTGTGGACGAGTTAGCTCAAAAACTAGTGTGAATATCAAAACCAAATTTCATACGTAGTTTTGGTTCATTGAGATTAAGAGCTGATTAGATTTTGGTGCATATCTCGACTCAAGAATTAAGGGGGGGTTGAGGGGGGTTAAAAATTAAAAATCTAGGCCGTTTGAGCAAACTCAACCAAATTTTGTATACATAATCAGTGGGACCCCAGAAGTCTAAAAATGCAAAAACTAACCGCCCTAAATGGGGGTGGGGGGTCAAAAATTAAAATCGTAGCGCATTTACAAACTCAACCAAATTTTGTATACATAATCAATGGGTCCCCAGAAGTATAAAAATGCAAAAGCTAACCCCCCTACATGAGTATAAATGATTTTGAGAGGACAGGGTGTATGGTAAAGTCAAGTGGATGGCTACATCAGAACACGTCAGGTTATTTTAATTGACAAAGGAAGTGAAACTTCAATCAATACCCTTCTATGGGGGTAATTTATTAGCCCTCGAATATTTATTTTCTTAACTTTATTAGAGATTTTATGTTTGGGATATTTATTAATAATCAATAATAAATAAATATTTGTTAATAATAAATAAATACACCTATTTCTAGAAATAGCATATTATTATTCTTGAAAGATCCAATATCCTAAATAAACTTGGGCTTCAAATAATGACATTGTAAATATTTATTTTATCTTCCCGCGCTTTATTTTGAAGTAATAAACTAAATATATAAACGACAAACCTTAATTATTACTAAAAGAGGACAAATAAATTGCAAAAAAATTTAAAAACAAAAATATTATATATTACTATCAAATTCAAATGTCTATATTGAATATATTAATATAGGAGGGATGCATTTTATTTGTGTAAATACAAATAAATTATTACAATTATTATGCATGATATATTTTTTCCAAACCCGCTGGTCTAGAATAATTTGAATCAGGGGATTTGGAAATAAAAACTGATAAAAAACAAACATTATTTATTTTCCAAACAATATAAATAATTGGAAAAATATTCCCTTGTTACACTGTGCCTGATGTTATCTGAAAAACTTAATTATTGATAAGCATAATGCCATAGATCGATGCATCGTCAATTTCTAAAACTCCTATTGAATTTAGTACCTTGAGCCACCGAGCGATGCTCGGCAACTTTTTGCTTCAGTTAAAAGTTATGTATTAATATTATTTTTTATTTAAAATTCTGTTAAAAACCACCCCGTCACTGAACACCACCCCGGCACCCCACCCCAATACCAGCCCCGCTACGCCCCTGGACCCCCCGCCCCATACCGCACCCGCACACCACACCCCGCCACGCCCTCTGGACAACCACCCCCGTACCGCCCCCGCGCACCGCACCCCCGCTATGCCCCCTGGACCCCGAACCCGCCACTCCACCAACCCCGCACCCCATCTCCTGCACCACCCACCCCCACCCCCAGTTTTTGCATTTCTAATTTTCTAGTGGCCCACAGATTATGTATATATAGGTTCAAAGGTATATAAATATATGGTATTCCATATAATTTTTTTTTTAAATTAAATAACAATTTATCGAGTTTTATAATAATCAATTGAATTGGCAAATTCTTATATTTCATCATATTTCTTATTAACTCTTTGTGGGATTTAATACTCGAATTTATAATCAATTAAATTGTTTAATTTTAATATATATACGAGTATATTAATATTTGCTATAACCTATTAGTGGGGTTTTAAAATTAAAAAACCAATTAATAAATAAAAGATAATTGAAAAAAATGTAAAAAAACTTTTTTATTGAGATTTTCATCTATAAATAATTACTTTAATTAAGAAAAGATCAATTAAGATGAAATTTGTCGAGGTCCAGACCTAGCCAGATCGTTTTCTCATTCTCAAAACTTGTTAATAGAGTTGGTTTCATCAAAATCGGTAGAGCCGTTTTCAAAATAGAACTAAGATACAAATATACAAACAAATAAACAATTTTTTCTCGTTTAATAAGAGTAGATGAGATGAGATAATGTAAATTGATTCAAGTGTATTTAACTTTTCAAGTAGCAGCCCTCGAACCTAGTGGCGTCGATTCTGCACCTCATAACGCTTCTGGTTTTTTGGTTATTGAATATTCTGGTTTTATTGGCTTATATTATAAATTCACGCATTGGCAGATTAAATAGTTTTCTAAGAAAATCCCAAGGGGGTGTCATCTCTTAGAAAATTTAAATCTATATCTATCGGCAACTTGAACCTCTCTCATATTAAATAGTTTTCTTGGTAAATAGTATTTCAGCCTTCAAGATTGAGCTTCACAAAAATATTTGACTTCAATATAAATTCTCAATACACACCCCTTGATCTTGATCTACGCCAGAGTCACAAAGTTTCGTTAGGTGTAAACACGGATGAATTCCGTTTAAAATCAACTGACTTAAAGTGGTTGGAAGTGGAATAAGTATGATGTAAACCGAGGGGTGAACCGAGATTGGAATTAGGTGTACACCGTCTTTTGGAATTAATTGGAATTGCTTCGGAATTCATTAGATGTATCGTGACGAAGCTAACAATAACGACCATCTTATTGATTTCTTCTAGGAGATGGCTCCCAGCCCAACGCTTTTTCCAGCGTTGATCTATTTATTTAATATTTTTACCCAGTAGCCTGTGCATTCCCAGTCAAATATTTATTTATTGATTTTCTTGACCATGGCAGTTTTCTGCCTATTTTATTTATTTATTTTTTGATTAATTGACTATGGCAAACTTCCTGTCTACTTATTTATTTGAATGTTTTTGAAATTATTTATTTTTAAACATTTCTTTTAAAACCCAGTGACATATTCTATTTATTTTTTGTTTGATTTAATTGATTATTTATTTATTTATTCTTCCCAGTGTATTTATTTTTATTGTTTGGACGACGTGCGGTATTCCCTTTATTATTATTATTATTATTTTATTCTTGGTCGCAGCATACTAAGGTTTCACACCGTTCTGCTGTGGCCACACCCTGAGCCACTCAACCGGATCCTAAGTGGGAGGATCGGAGGGCTATAAGGGAAGATGTGGAGGCCCTAAAAAAAATAATAATAATCTATTGCCATCTATTGTTTTCTACTTGAAAATGAAAGTGGAAGTAGGTGTACACGATTTTAGGTCACCCCTCGATGTAAATCTTTAAATTAGAAATGAACTGATTTAATTGAAAAGTTTTTATTTTGCTGAGATTAGCAGAGTTGTTGAATAATAAAGAGAAACAAATTGGTTGTCCACTGTTTGATGGAAATAAACATACAGACATATATATATTAAATATAGATATGTATAAATGTATATATGTTATATTTTTATAAACTGATTGCTACCAAAAACAATAGAAATTAAATTTATGTTATAAGAAAGTATTAAAATAAATAAAATTAAAAAATTCTGATTACTTCGCAAAACACAATAAATTCAATCATTCAACAAATCATAAAAATTTCGAAAAATATAAAATTTTAAAAATTAAAATGAAGAGAGCTTTAATTAAAATTTTTTTGTTTTGCCGAGAGTAGCAGAGCTGTTGATTCACAAGGAGAAACAAAGAGATTGACCTCTGCTTGATGCAAATAAACATACACACATATATATCGAAATTATATTAAATAATATATTAAATTATATTAAATAATATATATACAGATATATAATTTTGATATATATGTGTGTATGTTTATTTGCATCAAGCATGAGGACAACCTCTTTACGTCTCTCTTTTTGAAGAGAGCTTTGTTTGTCAATTAAAAATTTTAATTCTACCTGGCTATTCAGCTGAGAAAGCGGAAAAATTTTCAATATCCACGCGATATTGATCCAATGAAAAATAATATTTGTAATTAAAAAGACTGATGATGAGGGCCAAACCTTCGAAACTATAGTCTCAAACAAATAAATAATATATATATAGATATATAATTTCGATATATATGTGTGTATGTTTATTTGCATCAAGCAGAGGACAAACTCTTTGTTTCTCTTTGTGAAGAGAGCTTTATTTGCAAAATCATATAAAATTAACTCTCTTTATCTCGTCGATGCAGGTGGTAATAAAGTGTACCTGACTATTCAGCTTTGGATTCTATCAATCAACAATCAATTCAACAAAAATGTGGTATAAAAAATCGAGGGTGAACCACGATTTTAATTGGGAGTAAACGTCTTTGGAATTATTTTGGAATTCATTAGAAAATGCCCCTTCATCTATTGTCTTCTACTTGGAAATGAAAGTGGAAGTGGAAGTATGTGTACACGATATTAGGTCGTGGTTGACCCCTCAAAAAAATGCAATCATCGTCAAAATGGTCTTGATATTGCCTTCATTAAAAAATCCGGAAGTCGTAAAATTTTGGGCCCGTTAGAGTCACGGTCTATGCCTGGGTAGCTATATGTACCTGACTATTCATTTTTGGATTTTATTAATAACTTTGAACAAAAATTTAGAAGTCTTAAAATTTGGGGAGGCACAGGTCCGCAAACTTTGTACCAGATTTTTAAAAAAGATTTCGTGCCCGCAGAACCACCTATTAGAGCGCTTATTAGTATCCACCTTTTGGCTCATACGGGCCGCATTTGAAGAAAAAACAAATGCCTCGAGCCGCATTTAAAATATATATTAAAAATTGAAAATCTGCGCTTTTATTTTTCGAAAACTTTGGGGAGATTTTCCAATTTCTTCTTATTTTAGAAAATATATATAGCATATATATCAGATATGTTTTACAGTAAGTACATAAAAATCTTAATGTTTCAAGGAAGTTTATAATTTTATGTCTGGCCGGATTCATTGCAGTGGTGTGCCGCATGCGGCCCACGGGCTGGACAGCCCTGTAACCGAGGCTTAGTTTATTCTTGGTATGTGGTATCTACGCCCATTGGAAGCCGCTATTTTTAGTTAATGTCGATAAATATAATCAGAAAATAAATAGCCAAGTAAACTTTTTTGTTGCATCCTGTTAAAGAGAATAAATGTGGCTTCACCCCTCTAAAACTAAACCCATCCTCTAGAAAGAACCAATAGATTATGAACTGATATGTATCATAATTATTATCACTTGAAAAAACATAAATAACTATTGCCAGACGTTGGGCCTTCGGCCCGGCGTGTCAACTTGCCCTAGCGGGGAGCGTCTACGTCATTTTATGGTTAAAATTTATTTAGATAATAGTTGACCCGACCACTTGCTTACCTGTCGAAATTGATTTGATCAAAAATTTAAATATATTGATAAAATAATAATAGTTTTGAAAATAAATTGAAAATTCAAATATGTAATTATAGAATAGGTTTTAAAACAGTAAATGAATTATATGCTACTTGTCAAAATTGTTCCCTTTACCAAAAATAATATTGACAGTTGAAAGATTTCCAAAAAGCTATTATCGGCCATCTTGTTTGTTTATTTTTACCCCAGAGGGGCGCTGGCGTTGTTTCCTCGAAAAAATAATTTTTACATGCCACAGGTATGATATCTATAAAAACACTCGTGTATTTGAATGGAATGTTGTGTGAAAATTTCAAAGAAATCGGTGAAGAACTTTCGGAGATCCTTCAACGTATCACTTAAGCGTAACAGTACATTTTTATTTATATAGATTATAGGCAATATTTATTCAAGAAATGTAGTAATAGTAACATCAATAAAGCAATAATTTCATCAATTGCGCATTAATATCAGTAAATCGGATATTTGATATGAAAAATAAATTATATTACATGACATTTCCTCGCTAGTTAATATTGATGTTAATTACGATTGACAGAGTAAACGGAAAGATCAAAAGATAGTGTTTGATTTTCACAACACCCGCTGCACCCTACAAATGTCACTTATCCCGAATCATTATTCCTAAATAAAATTTTATTGTAATAATAAAATGAAAATAAAATGCGTGTAGACTGATTCTATTCATATATATACACGGTGGATTTCGATTTGCTTAGAATTAGATTGCAGGATCAATTTCAGTAGCGGCTTTAATTACCTAAGAGAAGGGCTTACCATTTTCGTCTAGTCCATTTATGGGCACATTTCCAGGAGACTGATCTTCAATTTGAATAGAATTTGTCTGGTACAGACTGGGCTTAAAATAATAGCCCAAGAGAGCTTTCAATAACTCAAATTATATTATGAAATACGAGTTTGCAATTTATAGATAGCCGAACCAGAGAAAAGACATGTCACATTTCCTATATTAATTTGTTGCTTTCTTGTATGTACCTATGTATATCAAGATATTATATATCTATATAGAACTATTTATGCATGTTTTCAATGAATATTCTTTCTAACACATCTCTATCGAACTTTTGGAATTTTGGAGCGCAAATCTGTCATTCTGTGGTCTGACCCGAAATTAGCACATTACTTATACAGCAAAACCTGTTGTATGCAAGTTTGGTTTTTTTACATTATCCAATGCAAATCATGGGTAAAGTATTGTAATCGGACTCGAAGCAAGCGTGATTTCAAAGGATGCTCAGGTAAAGACTACGGAACCCATGGTCTCAATTAAAGTCACAAATTGTAGTATTCATTTAGGTTGAATTTTAGCACGTGAAGGTTTTGCCCAAAATTACATGGGGCCTCGTCCAGAGGCCAAAAAGTGCGATTTTTTCAGGAAGTGGGTGCGGATGTATAGATGTATGTTTTCGTTTTTTTCAGTCCACGATGTTTTTCCATACAATGTTGCACCGAGTTGAAATGAAATTGAAAACCTACCATTATTTTAACAAAAATGAAGCGCTGATTAGTTCTTGGTACATATCGCCCCACAAACATTAGTACTTTTTTAGTTTTTTCTAAATATTTTGAAAATGACTAAACCAATTTTGATGAAATTTAATATTGTAATAAGTACCCCAAGGATCACAAAAAAGGTCATATAAGTTTTTTTGTAAAATTATATTTTAGAGTACTTTCAACCTAGAATAAGATAGTACGTTGGTTAAAAGTTTAGCAACGATTCTCTGTTGCAGCGTTTTTTATTTTGTGTCCCGAGCCTATTTTACTTGCCCACTTAACTATATAGAACAAATTCGCCCCGTATCGAGTCCTGACTCGCAAACTTGTGCTGCGTGGCCAACAAGCATTCTCTTGCCACTCCTGAATGCAATTCAGAAGAAACTTGGAAGAAGCTGCGTTCGTCTTATCTTATCAGTTTGTAATGAATTAAAAAATCTAATGAAGCTGCTGAAGCTTTTATTTTTGTAATTAATTTGGTCAAAATTATAGAGCGCTATATAAATCATACATAATTAATTATAATTATTTATTGAACAATTTGAACAAATAATACAATGGGTGCTCATACTTGAGAACGATCGCAGAGTACGTCGATCGAAACGTTGTAGTTATATTGTATTATTTGTTCGTGTTCTATAAATAATTATTTTATTTTAAAAGATAAGAGTAAATAAATATTATATTTAATATTGATTTACTATGAGTTAAAGATACTAGGTCACTTATTTCACATTAAATAAGTGACCTAGTATCCTTAACTCATAGTAAATCAATATTAAATATAATATTTATTTACTCTTATCTTCATTAAAGATGTCTTCACCTTGCACCAACACCACAATCTCTACTTATTATATTTTATTATATTAAACGAGCAATTCTTGTATATATAGAATCGGTTTCTCGAAAACGACTCTAACGATTTCCGCTAAAAATTGGTGTACTTATGACATTTTCAAATATACATAAAGGTGTGCTTCACACCGCGTACTAATAATATATTAATTAAAGTAAAAAAATCATCATTCATCACTAGCGCTTGGTAGAACTCCCAATTTTTTCATCCTCTCGAAATCTTTATATGGGTCATAATTCTTGTAAAAATTTGCATAAACCATTTTATGAGGTTCGCAATATAAGAATTTAAATGCAACCCCGGAGATTACGGTGAGCCCAAGGGCTACAATAATATTAGTTTTGATTGCGGACTGAAGAAGACCTCGTAATTGAGGTTTCGGTAGCCGTCATGAGTTATTAGCCGTGTATAAATTTTAATCCGATTGAAATAAAGGAAGGGGGTGTAAATTAGTCATGTCGCAAAATAAATATTAATCGTTCATATCTCGTCTTCGGTATATCGCAGAGCCTTGAAATTTGAAACTTAAGCTATCTAGAGGCTACAAGATTTTGGCTAAAATAGAAGTTGCGGAAGTTGATGTTTACGTACCTAAGAATGTACTCTCCCCCCAGCGTTTCGCAACTATAAATCTCAGAGCTATAAAATTCCAAACTTAAGCTGAATATAGGCTAGAAGGGGTACAACAAGCTTTTGCTTGAAATCGAAACACCGGAAGTGAATATTTACATGAAATTTTTTTCGTTTTTTTTATTTTCTCAAAAACGCCAAAAACGATTTTTTAAAAATTGGTGTACTTATCAAGTGTCCATGAGGTTATGTAGTCGTATATGATTTCGAATCCGATTGAAATAAATGAAGGGGGTGTAAATTAGGAGTGCCGTAAAATAAATATTTTAATCATTCATATATCGTCTTCAGTAAAGCCGCAGAGCCTTGGAATTTAAAACTTAAGCTATTTAGAGGCAAAAAGTTACCGAGTATCGCTCGAGTGCTCCAGGCATTGTGTGTGATTTAAATAAATATTCAAATTTTGAGTTAAAAATGACATAGTGAAAATTTGTATGTGATCCATTCTATCTTCATTAACTCTTTTAAACCCTGAAGAAGCAGGAAATATCCTGCGAACAATTTGATGTTTTTTAAAATTACGTTATTCGGAAATTGTTTTTTTCAGTATCCTGGGCTGATAGTCTCCATCAAATCTACTAAAGATAAATTTTTTACAGTGAAACAAAGATTTAAGTATCTTTTTGAGTGTCTTTTTTGAAAAAAAGATGGAAATTATTTCAAAAATCAACCCAGACCTATAATATTAATAAATGAATTTAACTTTTAAGGACATCATATAGATTTTAGAGAAAATATTTTTACATTGCATATCAGAGAGGTTCGTCCCCTTAGGAATCGAACCCAAGCGCTAACTAAGCTTGCCGGGCCAGTAGCCAAACCCTTAAGACAAATCTCTCTCTGACATGCAACATATATTTTAGCTAAAGATTCTTCACTCCCTTCGCTCAAAGGGAATAGTGAAAATTCCTGCTAAACTGAAAAAAAGTTTTCAGTGAGGGACCCATTAATTTTACAGTGAAAGCAAAGATTTAAGTATCTTTTTGAGTGTCTTTTTTTGTAAAAAGATGGAAATTATTTCAAAAATCAACCCAGACCTATAATATTAATAAATGAATTTAACTTTTAAGGACCAATCATAGATTTTAGAGAAAATATTTTTTTTTTTTTTTTTTAGAGAAATTTTTTTTTTGGTTGGTCCTTAAAAGTTAAATTCATTTATAAATTTTTTTGTTAACTTTTAATGTATGGCGCATACAGACAGACACACGGACATTTCAAAATGAACATGTTCAAGAGAGGGACTCGTAACGATTTATAAAAATTAAAACAATAATATTCTACGATTGAAATATTTCTATATATTTTGTATAATCAAATAGAAAACAAAAATTACAACAAACCTACCCTTCCATATTTATGGTATTTATATACGCTTGGCATTGAAATATACTATATTCTATTTCTATTTGCTTTTTCAAGCCGATATATTAAGGAGAATTTAAAAAACAATATTTATTTTTAAAATTATCAATTTGAAAAACACTCTAGAATGAAAAGCAATGAAATTATATGATGTGACCTAGGCACGCGGCAAGCTATATCGCTGCCCACTCTAAATTTTGCACCCATACACAAATAATTATAAATTAATAGCTATATACATTTTTATACTGTTTTCTATTTTAAAACGGTAAAATTTGTTTCCTTCATTTATGTACTATAATCTATAAACTATAACTAACCTAATACATACGCTCTACGTACCGCTCGGTCAATTTATTATCTTATTGGATAAAAAATACTTGGTAGGTTTCACATAAGATATAAAACTGTTAAAAAACGAATTTATTTTTGGAGAGACTTTAATCTCGATATATATATTTCGGGTGGCTAACCCATCTTCAGGAGCAACAGAAAGTAACTGTTACTTTCTGTTGCTCCTGAAGATGGGTTAGCCACCCGAAATCATATATATCGAGATTAAAGTAACAGTTACTTTCTGTTGCTCCTGAAGATGGATTAGCCACCCGAAATATATATATCGAGATTAAAGTCTCTCCAAAAATAAATTCGTTTTTTAACAGTTACTTTCTGTTGCTCCTGAAGATGGGTTAGCAACCCGAAATATAACTTCAAAAAGTGATTTCATGTAAATATTTCCTCGTTTAGTTGTAACTAAATTAGATAATTATTTTAATACCTTTTTAGTGCATTTTATTTTATTTTTGAGTTTTTATTATTTTATTTGTTGCATTTAATTTTTTTGAAGTCGGTTTTATTATTATTATTTTTTTTTTATAAAAAATATTTTTATTTTCTCTTTTTAGTGATGTTATGACCTAAGATAATATTTTGTATGCGGTCGGGCGAATGAATCAGAAAATGATAAAAAAAAATTCAATTCATAAATATAAAAATTTTCTCAAAACGTTTGCGGGTTTTAAATGAACGTTTTAAGATTGTTTTTTTTATAAAAGATTTTATTTATTATAATTTAGATTATTTGCTCATAAGAATTGGAGATTTACGTTATTTCGTCATTGATTATATCATCAGAAATATATATATATATATATAGATTAAAGTCTCTCCAAAAAATTCGTTTTATTTTAATATCTTAATGTGAAACCTACCAAGTATTTTTTATCCAATAATTTAAAAAATGTTTCACCAAGTACCAACATCAAATTCCTTAAAAACTAATTTATTATATTTTGTATTTTTATACTTAAATATTCCGAAATTTATAAATAAAAATTAAATTTTTTCCCCAAATTTCTATCCATCAGAAGAATTTTTTTTTTTTTTTTTTTTTATTTAATGACCTCGGAAATGAATCCATTTGGCCAATTCCTTTTGTTTTTTTTAAAAAGTCACAGTATATACATCTTTACTTTACCATACAGCGTATGGTCAAGTGTTGTAATCGTGCATGAAAAAAGTGGTTTTTTCTTTCTTTTTTTCAAAATATCTCAAAAAATGTTGAAACTATTTTGATTAAAAAAATGAGCGAAACCATGGCATTTCGCTCTACAAAAAAGTTCTAATAAGGGAACATTAAAAAAATTATATATTTTCGTCAAAATTAATTGTTTTGTCAAAATGTCTGTTAGTTAGTCTGGTTGTCCGTTAGTCTGTGCGTTACCAAATTTTTGTGGACGAGCTAGCTCAAAAACTAGTGTGAATATCGAAACCAAATTCCACAATTCAATAGATCAGAAGAATTTATTATATTAAATTGACACTGAAATATTATAATTATTATAATATTTGTAAGACAAAAACTATACGAATCGACATTTGGTACGATTTAGTTTAATATACATATTAATATATTCTTTGTAATTTGATTTTCAAATTAAATATTTGTCGTAGCTAAAGTTTCAAATGTTGAATTGTTCTATAAATGAATGTTATTTCTAGCAGTATGTATGTTATTTTATATTTTTATATATTTTTTTCATTTGATATTTTAAGTACAATGCTATGCAAATTTAAAGATAGATCCCATTTATATTCAAGTATATATATAAACTTTAAAAATTATTTTATATTATTAAAATAAAATTTATAAAAATTGAATACATTAGTAAAATAAAACTCATTTTTAAGATTGGAAGTTAAATAAACTTTATAAGTGTCAGTTGGATTCGAATAGCAAGGGTTGAGTAGCTTATATCTGGTGAAATACTTGAGATATTAAATTCGTTCTTATTTGCATTTGATAAGGAGAGAAAGAATAAATTCATGGAAATTGTTCATAATTTTAAGTTAAGCCAATATTAAATGTCGAGAGGTACAAAAATCACCTAAAAATGGGCCCTTTTGGTCTCTCCCTCTCATGGTCATAAAGTGAATTAAATTTTAAAAAATTTACTCTAATTCTACTTAAGGAGATCATTATAAGGATAACTCACACTTTATGATAAAATAAAATTGGGTGAGTGTCTATTCTAGGAATAACACACGATAGAAGTGTAAACTTAAAAAGGTTCATTTAGTTCAGTTATACTATTATGACATTGTTATTAATATTTATATATTTTCAATAAGGAATAAAGGTTTGCTAAAAATGATAAAATAATTTATCTCTTGAAGTTGAATCAATGATGTGACGTCAGAGGTCTGCTTGAACTCTTTTTCTTCCATTTGAAATGTTCAGAGGAAATTACCACATGAACAAATAAAAAATGTTTGAAAATTGTGAAGTCGAATCAAAGGTGTGACGTCAGAGGTCTGCTTGGACTCTTTTTCTTCCATTTGAAATGTTCAGAGGAAATTACCATATGAACAAATAAAAAATGTTTGAAAATTGTGCTTTGATTTCCATCCATTTACACTTACTTCGTATTTAATTTATGGGCTATGGGCTATCCTCGAAAGGGTGAACCGCGATTGGAATTAGGTATACACCGTCTTTTGAATTACTTTGGAATTCATTAGATAATCTATTGTCATCTATTGTCTTCTACATGGAAATGAAAGTGGAAGTGGAAGTAGCTGTACACGATTTTAGGTCGCGGTTCACCCTCGGCTATCCTGTTTTATAAAACATCAACATATACTGAATGAATTTGTCGATATATATACCGTATATAGATAGATAGATAAATAAAATAACCTCTTCCAAAATTCACGAGGAAAAGGGATTTGCTAAACTTCTTACAACTTAATAGATATGAACTATATAACTGTAAATACTTATATCGGCTTATAAGAAGATTAACGTGGGCCAAATTTCAAATTTATGGCATTTATCTAATCTCAAGCGTGAGCTTTACATTTCAAGCAAAATGAAAATCCAACCCCAGAATATTTATTCTGGTATTACTTTTATATATCGACGTATATTTTGGATGCGATTTTATTTGTTTAAAGGGATAAGGCTTTATATAATATATGCCGCCTTTGGCGGGCATCTTGCTGTTCAGCTTGCTTATTAGCAATTTATCGCCATATTTTCTTAATAGCTAATTAATTTTTTATTTTAGAAATATTTAATTTGAAAACATGTTTTTTTATTACTTATCATATTTAAATTATTTTTAACATAAATTTTAATTAAATAGGGTACTATAAATGTTTTAAATTAGAAATTTGGTGTTTGATGAGGCTCTTGAAATTGTTGTGCCTAGGGAAATTGTTAAGTATTTTGAGAGATAATAATTATAAAAAACATTTTAAAGGAAAATTTTAAAAACATTTTATTATATATGTATTCAATTGTATGGACATATTTTACCTCATATTAATGATATTCTTAACTTATGAAATCTCACCCAGTTGGTTATTTCTTATTACAAGCTTTGATAAAAATACAAAAGATAAAAAGACAAATTATAATGTGTTATCTGTGGAAAAGGAATGAATTTCTGCATACAAAATTGTACTATATTATGAAAAACCAGGACTGAGGATGGCGTGAGAATATCCGCCGAAACGTCTCAAAAGTTTTTCTGGAGAATAAATGGTTAGACTTTAAGGAATTATTGTATTTCTTTTTCCTAACAAAGACATTCCACCTGTTTCCAAGGTTTTCAAGAGCCTCATCAAACACCAAATTTCTAATAAATTTTAATGATACAAATTGTAATATATCAACATATTATTAAATGTAACTTATTTTTTTCAGTGAAGATTCCGACACACGCCGAGGATCTTTTCCAAATAGGAGCTTCGAGCAGAGAAGACCCCTGCAGGTAGGCAATTCCTAGACTTCTCTTTTTCTTATAACTGGCCAGGGGGCTACGCTCCCAGGACTCAGTAGTGGGTTTTAAAGTAACAATTTAAATTTCCTAATTTTAATAAATTTTATTTTGTTATGATCTAAAATCACTTCGGCGTCGTCAACTCAACCCGATTATAATAATTATAGATATATAGGTATTTATCATATTAGGTTGAAATTATTTGAACTCTCAAAAAGAGCCTTTCCTTTCAACCTCAAAAAGCTCATCGTTTTAGAAAAATTCTCGTATGCATGTAAGTTGACTACCTTTAAAGGGTTTAGAGAAACTGCTGCTCCAATGACTTTCAGAATAAATTTAAACGCTTGATTTACCTCTTTTGAATGATTATGTAGAAAAAAATATTAAAGAAACTTTTAGTCCTCTAAACTTGTAACTTAATTTATTTTAATTTATAAATTCAAATTTCATTTCAATAAGCTCTTTCACAGACTCAAAAATCTTCAAATCATTTATGAAGAACCATATCAACAAATAACTTTGACTTCACAAAGAGAAACAAAGAGGTTGTCCTCTGCTTGTTCAAATAAACATACATATTAATTATTGTTTATTGGGCCTCCGAGGAGCGGGCTGCCTCTTATAAAGACAAAAGAGCATTAGACAAATTTATTTACACATCTTTCACACTTTCAGCTTCAGAACAAATTAATTCAGATTCAGAGCGGGTGCCTGAGAAACCAGATTAATCCTGGCTCACATTTCACATTTTTTTTTTTATTCACAAAAAATAATCATACTCCACCCGCTCTATATGTTCTTCTGGCGAAAGTGTAAAAATTAAGGTGAGATCCCCTCATCGCCCTATATGTCAAATCGTTTATTGTTTTTTGGGATATACCCAGGGCGATGAGGGACTCCACCGCTTTATGCCACCACACTCCCTTCCACGAGGAGTGTGATGGTCTCGAACCTGACCGAGCCCGCCCCGACGCCAATATCGAAGTTATATATCTGTATATATATATATACTTTATATATATTATTTATTTGTTTGAGACTATAGTTTCGAAGACTTGGTCTTCATCATCAGATCTTTTTTAATTATAAATATTGTTTTTCATGGAGTCAATACCGTATGGATATTGAAAATTTTCGATCTTTACTTGGTTAGGAGCTAGATTATTTGCATCAAGCAGAGGACAACCTCTTTGTTTCTCATTGTGAATCAACAACTCTGCTACTCTCGGCAAAACAAAAACATTAATATTTTGACATTTGGTTATGGAACTTTCAGTCCAAGGTTCAATGTTCAAAACAGAGGTTTTCCTTAAGGTCTGTAGGTCTGGATGTTTTTGTGTTTTTTTAAGTTTAAGGCTTCTTCAAACATTATACAATTTATATTAATCACCCTAATATCTCACCAGGGTAATCTAATGGAGTCCACAACCTTTCAACATTCACATCAGTGGTCTTGTCAGTCTGTAACCCCGTTTTTTATGTTGGTTAAATTTTTAATACCTAAGTCTCATTAATTGTATCCACGAAAACCAAAAGAAACAAACATCAATATCATTTCATTTCATAAATATTTTACTAATTTATTAATCTATATATATAAAAGCCATTGTCAGACAGTACCCGTGGCGCAGCAAGGCGAACATGTGGGAGAAAAAGCAACTAATATTCAATGACAGTTGTTATATTGTCAAATTTTTCAAATAAAACATCTCTATTCTCTATATTATATATCTATAATATCTTTATATATTAATATATTCCTCTATATATAGCTTAGAATATTAGATTTACGGCGAGTCTCATTTGAAATTTTAGTAGACAAATTTATTAATTTTAAAATATATTATATATTTTTTGAAATAATTCATACCGTGAAAATTAATTTTTTTTTGAATTTAAGAAAAATATAAATTTTTGAAATTTTAGTAGACAAATTAATTTTAAAATATATATATATATATATATATATATATATTTAATTTATAATATAAGTTTTAATGGGATAATGAGATTAATTCTTAATTTATTACTGCGCGGCTAATTTGAAATTTTAGTAGATAAATTAATTTTAAAATTATTATAATAGCCATATCTCGAGACGTTGCCCACCAGGGCCACCAGCTCGGAGCACGCCTGCTACTGCTATCTTATCTTAATATAATAATGAAATAGGTTTCCAACCGATCGGGAACTTCGAGAGAAATGGTTGCATGCTCTAATAAAGTATTTATAAAGCATTTATTGATATTTTTAATCTTTCTTTGATCAATATTCATTATTCGAAAAAATATTTTTTTCAAAACATATAATTACGGACAGCTAATAATCACATCTCGAGACGCTGCCCGCCAGGGCCACCAGCCCGGAGGGCCGAGCGGTGCCGGGCGTGCCGTAGGCACAAATCAGTCTTTTTTTAAGACCAATTTTTACATCCGAGATAAAACATGAAAGAGTTGTTCTGACTATATATCTTTATAAAATAAAATTCCACCCAAGATCTTAATTTAGATTTTATATAGAAAGATGAATTCTATACTATCAATTTACATATAATAGGAATAAATCAATTTTATAGAAATAGTTCGTTGACTCATTACCAAAATGAATAGATACATCCGGTTTGTTGTTTCCTTGAATTCTATTCATCCAATGGTATAAGATTTTCTCAAAATGTATATATTATACCTATCTAAGAAAGTAATATTAAGTTGATTTTTTTTATATCATTTTTTATTGAAATAATTTTTTACTAGTAAAATATCTTTGGAAAAGTTACTTTTAAGTTAGTTCTTTCACAAATGCAAAAATTCAAGAAGTCTTTGAAACTTGGAATATAAGTCATTAAAAACATAATACACACACTGTTAAAATTTGAAGACGATTTACCACACCAAACATGAAATAATTGCAATTAAAAATGACAGTTTTTACATAGGATAGATAAGGAAAGGGATATGATCATTATTTTTTTTTTTCATCTTGATGAAAAACTAATATTTGTTAGAATAATATATTCGGAGTAACTAAAAAAAATTTGAAATTATTTACCGCTTAGTTTTGATAAAAAACAAACAAGAACATATTTGGGCGATTATTTTTAGTGGACTCTTTTTAGATCCGGCAAGTATGTGTGTATCCATATAGAGATTTCGTAGTGTGAGTGGTACAGTCACGTTAAAAAAACATAACCTAAAATTTCTAGTTCCGTACATATTTATAGAGTAGTTGGCTGAAACTTTTTGTGGATTGTCGAGAAAGAACCTCCTTAAATATAATTTTTCTTCATGGTTCTGACAATTTTTAACACAAATAAAATAAAATAAATTTTTTGTGTCAATTCAATACTCCACTTGTTAAGCGAAACGAATAAAATTCAAGAGTTTGTTAATTAATAGAATAAAAAACTGCAGTGTTTTAATTAAAAATAACAAACTATATTTAAGTATATGATAATAGTAGAGTAATGATAATATTAATATAAAAAAAGCTGAGAGCATTACATTAAAAATAAATTTAATATAGAGGATGTTTATTTTAAGATATTCATAATGAGTGAATGAATGAATGGTTTCTTTGTAAAATCTATCGTGCGTTACATAAAAGTTAATCATTCTCTACTGAATAAAATTTATAAATGAGTGATTCTGCCAGAGATGAGTAAGAATATTCAAAATCTCAATTTATGATTAATGAAATAAAATACACATATATTGGAAAAGAATATCAAAGACAGATCCAAAAAGATCTGTATAAAATATGAGATTTCATTGAATTCTTCAATTTCGTTGAACTGACATTCTTAGGGCCGGTTTAGTAATGTCATAAGGCTAAAGTAACTTTTTAAGCCGACTTCATAAAAAAGGAGGAGGTTCTCTATTCGACTGAATTTTTTTTTTTTTTTGTGCCTATATTTCCTCATATCTCCGCCAATTGCCAACCGATTTTGGAAATTTTTTTTGCATTGGGTCCAGTCTAGCTTCCGATTGGTCCCATTTTTTTCGATTTTTTTCATAGGTATTAGACCTTTTTTTATTAGGTTTGTTTAGACCTAACCTCTTTGTTTATGAACCGATTTCGATGGTTCTTTTTTTATCGAAAGGGGGTGTCTTAGGGATGGTGTCATATTAATTTGGTCAAGTTCTGATGATATGATCACTATTAATAACATCACTAAAAAAGAGAAAAATAAAAATAATTTTTAAAGAAAAAAATAAAAACCGACTTCAAAAAATTCAATGCAACAAATAAAATACACTAAAAGGTATAAAATAATTATTATCTTATTTAGTTACAACTAAACGACGAAATATTAACATGAAATTACTTTTTGAAGTTGGTGCCCAACATATACCTTTTATGAATCGC